>PVJS01005583.1:33893-63701 GCA_004027185.1 Glis glis
GCGTTCTACCTCCGCGCTACACCCCCGGCCCTATTTTTTATGCTTTATTTTGAAACCGTGTTTCACGAGGTTGCAGAGGGCCTCACTAAGGAGAGAGAGAGAGAGAGAGAGAGAGAGCTGAGGCTGGCCGCGAACCCGGATCCTCCGGTCTCTGCCTCCCAAAGTACTGGGATTACAAGCGTGCGCCACCACGCCCGGCAAGTTTTTGCTTTTGAAACAGGTTCTTCCTAGGTTTCTGAGAGTCTTGCTAAGTTGCTGAGTCTGGTCTTGAACCCGTGATCCTCCTGACTTAGCCTCTCAAGTACTGGGATTACAGGTGTGTGCCACTACACCCGGCACCTTATGTTTTCTTTTTGCTTAGTTTAACATCATGATTCTTCTGATATTTGGGGAAGTTTGCATTTTATACAAATATTTTGTATTTTTATACAAACATTTTATGCAACCATTTGTATTATATAATTACCTCATACGAAGACTACTTCATACACAGACTACTTTATACAAAGCCTACCTTTATGTAATAGTCTTAATCCTCTTTGTTCCTTACTATTATCAGTGATAAAATTAGTTTATGTTCTCTTTCTTCTCTGTGTACTTTCCTTCCTCCAATTAAGTTGTTTTTGTTTTGTTTGGTATTCAGGATTGAACCCAGGGGCGTTCTACCTCCGAGCTACACCCCCAGCCCTATTTTTTATTTTTTATTCTTTATTTTGAAACAGAGTCTCACTAAGTTGCAGAGGGCCTCACTAAGTAGCTGAGGCTGGCCACAAACCTGTGATCCTCCTGTCTCAGCCTCCCAAGTACTGTGATTACAAATGTGCACCACCACACCCGGCTTCTATGTGTATTTTAAAATCTGTTGCTAACAAGCCGGGTGTGGTGCAGGCTTATAATCTCAGTCCTTAGGAGGCTGCGACAGGAGGTATAGCAGGTTCAAGGCCAGCCTCAGCAATTTAGTGAGGCTCTCTGCAACTTAGACCCTGTTTCAAAATAAAATAGGACTGGGGGTGTAGCTCAGCAGTAGAATGCCCCTGGGTTCAATCCCTAGTACCACACACATAAAAAATAAATAAATAGATAAAATAAAATCTGTTGCTAGTTTCAGCTGCTTTAATTTTTTAAAACTTGTGCTAATTATGTTATACTTGATTTTCCTGGAGTACTTATTTATAAGACATTTTTGTTAGAGGAGTTAGGTAGTACAAAATAAAAATTCCAGGCTTTGCAACTCGAGATTTTTTTTCCCTTGCTGCCTGGGAAGCATTTTGCTTTAATATGGTACCTCTGTGCTGTGCAGTCAACTTCCTTTTCTTCCCTGAACCTAACAGCATGATCTTAGGTGTGCTTCATCTTTACCACGTCCTTTCTTCACTTCTTAGTGGATCGCTTTCATGCTAAGTACCCTGTGCTATGTTTGGGGATCTGCTGTTAGCACGGTTTCCTTCAGCAGATCCTGGGCTGCTCTCTGCTTCCAGAGTACCCTCTCTTTTTGGATTCTGCTTAACCCACCTTCTGGACACAACATGAATAATAATATGTTTATAAAGGATTCTTGGTATCCAAGTTTGATGAGGAAAACTCTTTCATAGTCTTGGTTGATCAGTATAGTATCTGGGGAAGAGAAGAGAAATTCTGAACCAAACTTTTATTTTGTTCATACCAGATATCTTTCTTCTCATACTTTAGGCATTTGCATTTTTATTACACACTTTTTTATTAAACAAGTCATATATAAGTAAATAAGAAGGAAGGAAACAAAAGGGTCCCTTCTTCCTCCCAACTTTCTCTTTCTCTTGTCTCTCTCTTTCTCTCTCCTCTTTCTTTATTCCTAGCAGATTGTAGGATCTTTTCTTACAAACATGGGACAAGACCTCTCTGTATGAAGATTGTTCTGGAGCAATACTCTCCTTTCTTTTTCCTTCCTTCCTTCCTTCCTTCCTTCCTTCCTTCCTTCCTCCCTTCCTCCCTCCCTCCCTCCCTCCCTTCCTCCCTTCCTCCCTCCCTTCTTCCTTTCTTTCCTTCCTTCTTTCCTATTTTCTTTCTTTTTTTGGGGGTGTGGGGGATTTTTTTCTCTTGTGCAGTTAACTTAAGAAAAATAACTATGAAAGCAACTTTAAATATTCAAATGAACATTTCCAAGGTAAATGTTCTGAAATATTTTGTTTTGAGCCATCGCTTTAATGTTTTAACAGTTTCTCCTTCTGGTCATAACCATAAAAGAAGTTGCCTTATTCAGAATCAGTTGTCGTCCTTAGTAATCACATATATTCCTATATGAAGGAAGAAGATCAAAGAGCATTTATTCTTGGTAGACTCTATCTTCATGCTGAGTCCCTAAATTAGACTCACCGCCCAGTCATGCCTCAGAACACTCATTTTCTTGTGCCAAATAAAGAACAGACACCACTCTTGTGGCCACTGTGTTAGTCATCGATTGAAAGGTTGGTTCTTGACCATCTATCATTTGGACAACACAATCATTTGGCACAGTGTGGATTTTCAGAGTTTACACATCCACAATAAGGGTAACAAATAGCTACGTGGGAGGAATTCTCTATAATCAGAATGACTTGGAAAGAAAAAAGAGGGATGGAAGGAAAAAGAAAACCTAAAATTGTTGCACTTAGATATGAGATGGGATAGTTTCTTTCTTTCTTTTTTTTTTTTTTTGCAGTACTAGAGATTGAACCCAGGGGCATTCAACCTCCGAGTTATACCCCCAGCCCTATATTTTACTCTTTATTTTGAAATAGGGTCTCACTAAGTTGCAGAGGGCCTCACTAAGTAGCTGAGGCTGGCCGTGAACCTGCGATCCTCCTGTCTCAGCCTCCCAAGTACTGGGATTACAAGCATGCGCCACCACGCCCGGCTTACATATGGTTTTTAAATATGTGTGTGGAGGTAGCTTCTGTATAACTTGGTGTACATAGCAATATACCAAGAATTGTTTGAGGGATGTAATTTACCATTTTGCATATTTAAATCCATTCACATAACATCCTTTTTAAGAGCTAAGAAAACAGACAGTTTGTTTTCCTAACCTGTGATTATAGCTTATGTTTTGTTCTTGGCCTACCAGTTTTTGTTCCTGAAAAAAAAAATGCCTTCCTGCAAAAAATGAGTTTCCCATTAATTGAGCTCCATCTGATATTTGAAGAAGGCAGTGTGGATGGCTCCTGTTACCCTGTGACCCAAAGAATAGAGTGGAAGAAACAAGGTACACTGGAGGGCACCCTGCTGTGGCCTCAGGATTTTTCTTATTTCTTCCATTTGCAAAAAGTAAGAAAGAGTGTTTGTTCTATATAACCCAACAAAATTAAGAGAGAGAGCAGAGTCATTTTGAAAAATCTGCTCCTAAGTCTAACAAAATGAGTTCTCTTATCTAAGTTTCGGTGACAACAAAGATGGAAAAATTCTTGCATGTGCTCCAGTACTTTTTTAGTTTTTGAAAAAATCAATACCATATCTGCACTAGTGTTTGCTTGTATAAAATATTGACTGTAGACAGGCTCCTTTGAGTCCTTACGTAAAAGTGCCTATCTTAATCATCAGATGGGTTTTAATTGTCTCCCCTCCCCGCTTACAGAAAGAGTAATGAAAGGGCAGCTAAAAGCAGAACTATATAGTTATTTTATAACTGGCACTAACAAATTTCGCCAATTACGGAGTCCATTCTGTAAGCAATGAATGTGTGGCTCCCAATTAATCTAGCGCACCTCCAGGCAAGGTCTAAATCAGCTGGATACAGCTAAAGCAATTTGCACACAGCTAAAAGCAAATTGGAAAATAAGTGTTCCACGCTGCTGCCTATCTTTCCAAGCCAAAGACACAATCAGTATTCTGGCAGCAGCCCTCTGTCATGTTATTTGCAGCTATCAATTTTAATTATAACAATTATCGATTAGTTAGGAAAGTGAATAATCCGAAGCTCCAATGAATGATGCTGCTTCAGGTTTCAACCTTCCTATCTCTTAAGAGGTGTTGTCCTGAGCCCAGCTTGCAGACCCCACCTCAGTGTCTGGGCTATTCCAACGTCTTCCTGCCCACCCCCACCACATGCAGTTTCAAATTTGCAATTTGGCTTAAAGACCGCTTTGACCTAATATCAGGCTGGGTAGCATTTTATTTCTCATCAGAAAATATAGAAACAAAGAAAAGGCAGCTTGACTTTTGAGAATTTGGAGTTCATGAATCTGTTTTGTTCAGGTGGTTGAAGAAGTGAGACAAGAAATTCAATAGAAAGAAAGGAAAAGAGAATTAACTATATATAAGAGAGAGAAGAAAAAACGATCAGTATATTGTTAGATAGAATAAGCATGAAAATGTGGTTTAATAAGTTGAAAAAAAAGTGGGATTGGGGGTGCAAAGGGATGAAAGAATTTTTGTTTTACCATTATGGCTAACAGTTGCTAAACCTTATAAACAATGTTACTAGCCAGATATGGTGGCCCACGCCTATAATCTCAGTGCTTGGGAGGCTGAGACAGGAGGATCACAGGTTCAAGACCAGCCATAGCAACTTAGCGAGACTCTTAGCAACCTAGCGAGAACCTGTTTCAAAACAAAAAATAAAAAGGGCTGGGGTGTATCTCAGAAGTAGAGTGTCCTGGGTCCAATCCCCAGTACCAAAAATACATACATACATACATACATACATACATACATACATACATACAGCAACTAAACCTTAGTGACCTTGGGGAAATCAAATAAAGTTGCTAGATCATCACTATCTCATAATCTGTAAGATAAGGGTGAGAATAACACAATGAAAATACTTTATTTGCCGGGCGTGGTGGCGCACGCTTGTAATCCCAGTACTTTGGGAGGCGGAGACAGGAGGATCCGGGTTCACGACCAGCCTCAGCTCTCTCTCTCTCTCTCTCTCTCTCTCTCTCTCTCTCTACTTAGTGAGGCCCTCCGCAACTTTATGAGACCTGGTTTCAAAATAAAGTATGAAAAATAGGGCCGGGGGTGTATGTAGTGCGGAGGTAGAACGCCCCTGGGTTCAATCCCCGGTACCGCAAAAAAAAAAAAAAATACTTTCTTCAAGACTTTCTTCATTAGCTAGTTTTATTTTTGAGGTATAGAGGGTTGGGATGAGGAGATAATTATATGATATACTCTATTCGAAAGGGTTCTGCAGCCATTTATAAATGTTACGTTGAGCTCTCTCAGACAAGGTCTAACATATTTGTTGAATTAACCACATTCTCCTTTGAATCAATTTTCTCCTGTCGTATTCTGCATGAAGGAAGCCCCAGAGAGGGGGGCAAATATAGAGATATTGATAAGAACATGTATGAATTCATCTTGTACTTTATGAAATAGATGCATGCTAGCAAATTTGGCTATAAAGTGAATTTCTACAAAGCAAATCCCATTTCCCTATTGATGTCTATTATAAAATCAGATATATATCCATGGAAAAGAATTTCCCAAGATACCAATTCAAAAATGGTTACAGGACAGCAGCAGTTGCTTTGAAGTATGCTCAGAATTTTGGAGTATTTGACACAATTTTTCAAACTCTAGGATTCATGTGGAACCCATCTTTGCAGAAAAGGTTGGTTAATGCCTAAGAAAGATCAACAGCTCTTGGAACGAAGAACCCCTTGAGTTGGGAGTATAGCTCAGTGGTAGATGGTTGGCATAGCATGTGTGGGGCACTGGGTTTGATCCCCAGCACTGCAAGGAAAGGGAAGGAAGGAAGGAAGGAAGGAAGGAAGGAAGGAAGGAGGAAGGGAGGGGTTCCCCTTCTCTTCTGGTCCAGGTTAGTTCTTATAAAGTAGATGCATTCTGTGTTTTTTTTAGCATATTAAGCTTATTAACAGAAGGCTGCAGAGAGTTGGACTACATTAGGTTGTCCAGTCTGAAGGTCAGGACTGTAGTCCAAGGGGCTGATGGTCTTCTGTGAGGTTCCAGAGCAGGATATAATTCAAGAACTAAAGCAAGATCAGAGCCTTGTTATTCTTAGCAGTTCTTATAGAAGAACAATAAAAACATTGAATAATTAATGATTAATCTCCATTTGTTATTTTTGTAGGAAGAAAATCATATACCTGGAGAAGCAGTCTTATAAGACTCAAACTTGTAAGCACACCTGTAAGATTCAAAGCTCATGGAAAAAAGAGTTCACTAGTTTCTTTTTTCTTTTTGTGGTACTGGGGATTGAACCCAGGGGCATTCTACCTCTGAGCTACACCCCCAGCCCTATTTTTTATTCTTTATTTTGAAACAGGGTCTCACTAAGTTGCGGAGGGACTCACTAAGTAGCTGAGGCTGGCCGTGAACCCGGATCCTCCAGTCTCTGCCTCCCAAGTACTGGGATTACAAGCGTGCGCCACCATGCCTGGAAAATATTCCCTTCTGTACAGAAGATAGAACAGACTTTCTTGGGCTGCAGCATAGAGTAGATATGAAGAATATGAGCTAGACTGGCTGAGGCTGGCTTCAAACCTGTGATCCTCCTGTCTCAGCTTCTCAAGTACTGGGATTACAAGCATGCACCACCATGCCCGGCTCACTAGTTTCTTGATTATCAATTTTTTTTCCTATATATTACTTAGAAAGGACTTAAAAATTGTGTGTGGGGTATACTCTACTTTTTTTTCCACTCTAAAGAAAGGCATAGCCTACTTTGTTAATTTGCTCTGTACCAGACAATAATGTTAATATTTTAATGATATATAGTATTAAATTAATATTATATCTTATCATTATAATATTCAATATAATAATAATGGTTTAATATTCTTAAAAATATGATCACATAATTGCCAGGGAGTCTGTCACCATATTTTAAGGGAATCTATTTATTACTTTAGTAGATATTTAAATTAGACACCAAAGTAAATAAAGATTTGCAATGATGTCGTGAACAGGAAGTTTCAACTATTCCAGAATCATTACTTTTTGAGCATCCTATTTGGATATGCAACAATAGTCATACTAGAAATATATATATATATATGTATATATATATATATTTTTTTTTTTTTGCAGTACTAGGGATTGAACCCAGACGTGTTCTACCTCCGAGCTACACCCCTGCCCCTATTTTTTATTCTTTATTTTGAAACCGGGTCTCACGAAGTTGCGGAGGGCCTCACAAAGTAGCTGAGGCTGGCCGCGAACCCGGATCCTCCGGTCTCTGCCTCCCAAGTACTGGGACTACAAGTGTGCGCCACCATGCCCTGCCCTAGAAATATTTTACAGTACGACATTCTTTTCTAGAGGACCTCATCATATATTTTTGCTTTTGAATCTTTAATTTATAAAATAAACAGAACTGTGTTTTAATATCTAGCACTTAAGATTCTTTAATGATTTACTGCATTTCAATCAATTGAAATTCCTTCTATAAATAGAACAGGCACCAAAACTTCCTTGTTTGATAAAAGGTACTTATCAGGGACTATACTTGGATCGGGAATGTCTTTGGATTATAGCTACATTTAAAACTTACATAGCTGGGTGTTTATATGTCAAAAAATATATATATATATAAACATGGTTAGACCCTTGGTCTGTGCCCTCTGATTTTGTGTCCCCAGGCAAGTTATGTAACCTCGATGAGATCTATTCTCTCATCTATAAAATGTGGATAACAGGAGAAAATCAATATAGCACCTTCGTTCTTAAAGGCAGGAATGAGGAAAGAGAAAAAGGAAGAGGGAAGGGGAACCGAAGTGTTCATGTCCACTAGCCTGCATTTTCTTACTAAAAATCTTTTCCAGTAGCCGAATCAATATTTAGTGAATGAAAAGTGTCAGAAGTCATCTGTTAAGTGTGATTATTCAGGATAGCGTTGGATCTGGAATGTGCCCCTGAAGGCCCCCGCATTAAAGGCCTGGTCCCCAGCTCATGGTGTTGTTGGGAGGGGGTGGAAGGAAGCATTAAGAGGTGGTGCCCAGCCGGGCGTGGTGGCGTAAGCTTGTAATCCCAGTACTTGGGAGGCTGAGACCGGAGGATCCGGGTTCGCGGCCAGCCTCAGCTACTTAGTGAGGCCCTCCGCAACTTAGTGAGACCCTGTTTCAAAATCAAGAATAAAAAATAGGGCTGGGAGTGTAGCTCGGAGGACGAATGCCCTGGGTTCAATCCCTAGTACCGCAAAAAAAAAAAAAAGAGGTGGGGCCCAGTGGGAAGAAGTTGGGTCACTGGGGGTGTGAGACCCTGGCCTCTTCCTCTCTTTCTCTTTGCTTCCTGACCACCATGAGGTGAGCAGTTTTTTCGGCCCCAGAGCAGCACACCAAGCAAGCACAGACTGAAACCGCTGAAACTGTGATCCAAAATAAACCTTTTCTCTTTAAATCAATTTAGCTCAGCCGGGCGTGGTGGCACACACCTGTAATCCCAGCACTTGGGAGGCTGAGACAGGAGGATCACAGGTTCAAGGCCAGTCTCAGCAACTTAGTGAGACCCTGTTTCAAAATAAAAAATAAAAAGGGCTGGGTGTGTAGCTTAGAGGTAGAATGCCCCTGGGTTCCATCCCTAGTGTAAAACACACACACACACACACACACACACACACAGAGACTTATGTATTTTGTCACAGTGATGGAAAGTCAACTAACACAGGTCATTTCCTCTTTGCCAAGTTTTTACCCTTCTTCCTCTCTTGCTTCTCTCCCTTCTATTTCCTTGAAGTCCCTGTCTTCTTGTGCTCTCACTTGCCAACTCTATCATTAATGCTTCCTTTCCTTTTCACATGAATATGATCAGTTCAGGCCTTCGTTATCCTAAACAATCGCGATTGCTCAACCATTTTACCCCTCACAGGCATAATGCCTCCCTTCTCTTCCCCATCAAACTCATTTTCTTTATTCCTCCTCCTCCTCCTCCTCCTTCTCCTCCTCCTTCTCCTCCTTCTCCTCCTCCTTCTCCTCCTCCTTCTCCTCCTCCTTCTCCTCCTCCTCCTCTTCCTCTTCTTCCTCCTCCTCTTCCTCCTCGTCCTCTTCTTCCTCCTCGTCCTCTTCTTCCTCCTCCTCTTCCTCCCCCTCCTCCTCCTCTTCCTCCCCCTCCTCCTCCTCTTCCTTCTTATACTAAGGATTGAACCTATGGGCATTCTACCTCTGAGCTAGACACCCAGTCCTATTTTATTTCTTATTTGGAAACAGGGTTTTACTAGGTTACTAAAACTAGCCTCCAACCTGTGATCCTCCTGTCTCAGCCTCCCAAGTACTGGGATTATAGTCATGCCCATGCCCGGCTACTTGTTGAGTTTTCTATTCCTCTTGCCTCTGCCTTACTCAACACTCAGTCTTTAGCATTTAGAAATCTGGTGCATTCTCCCATCCTTCTACTGAGTGTACTTCATGGACCGGAACCTGGAGACTGACAGATTAAGCCCGTGTCCTGATCATCTGTTACTTCCCCGACTCTCTGTTCCCTTGGCTTCTGAACTTGATCCCACTGTAATTCTCTTCTATACTTTTTGAACTCTTCTGTCTCCTCTGTGTCTCCTCTTAAACCTTTTGCCCTCAACCATAGATTTTTTTTTCCTTAGGCCACTTTTCTCTTTTGATTTAAGTTTCTCCTATCCTCAGGACTTCAACTGCTATTGTCTGTGGCACTACTTCCAACTCTGTATTTATTTTTATTATTGAGCGCTCTCCTAAGTTTCAGGCCTATATTTCTAAGTGCTTCCTAGCAACCTCAGGATGTCTCTATGTAGATGTATTTGTCAGTCTTAAAGAAGATAAACCAAAACCCCACGTCCTCTTTCCTTTAAGTCAGCTTCTTCTCCTGGACTCTGTTTGTCTTCCAAGGTGCTCCCTCCCACCACACTCAAATCTTGGAGTATGGTTAACTCATTCTACCAAGCAGTCAGGATCTCTATTTCTACTCTAACTGTTCTTACACACCCCCCTGCACTCCTGTCATTATCCTGGCTCAAGTTATTCTTTCTTGCTCTCACTGCGATAGCTTTCTGAGTCATGCATCTGTTTCCTAGCTTTTTCACTCCAGGGCCCTCTACACACTGCAGCAGAAATGCTTCTATTCCCAATCATCAGGATTGGGAGCTTGCGGGTTAACAAAAAGAAAGTCAATCAGAATGGAATTGTGAGCAATGGCACACACGTATCATAAACATTTTCTTATAACTTAAAACATACAAATGTATATTAATGCAATAATATTTTGTACCATTTTGCAACTAATGCAATATCTTTTGTACCATTTGATTGGTTTTCTCCCTCATCTTTTTTTTGCATGAGCATCTCAGCTACATGGTATCTTTGGTTTTAGTTTCTTTCAAGTGGAGACGGAACTTAAAACTTTGAAGCAATCTGAGAAAAAAAATTGTCTTAAATTTGCATGCTATCCCATAATTTTTTGTAATTTTCTCACTCACAACCAATCCAATGACATTTAAAAAGAACTAACTTCTTCCAGAAAAAATATAAATCTCTTTCTTCTGCTTTTATTTTATCTATTTATTTTAAATACTAAATTAGTTATATAATCATAGTAACAAAGATTGTATAAGCAGGTTTGAAAGCAAATGTAACTTACTCTTGGAAAGCATGTACTCTAGCCCATGAAAACTATAGGTGCTCCCAGATCAATTAGATGAGCTGTGTGTGGGAGGGGGGCCAAGAATCATGGCTGGGAAAGTATGGGCTAGTTTGGGGATTTGGTTATTTCAGGGCCACTTAACAGAACATCAACTGTATTGTCAAATTACCTGGAGGGAAATATCTTTGTTTCTGAAATCCTAAAGAATATCATTCACAGTCTGTAGAGACAGCTGACCTCATGGGAACCTTACTGTGAGGTGGGGGCATGGGGAGTCTTATTGAACTTCGTGGCTCTTACCAGTAACTTCTGCCTGGACAGATATGGCTATGAGTCTGGCATCCAGTAAAAATTGCTACAGGGTCTGTCTTTTCAAAACATTTTTTAACAGAATTTTATAGCCAGGCGTGGTGGTACACACTTGTAATCCCAGTACTTAGGAGGCTGAGACCGGAGGATCTGGGTTCCCGGCCAGCCTCAGCTACTTAATGAGGCCCTCCACAACTTAGTGAGACCCTGCTTCAAAATAAAGAATAAAAATAGGGCTGGGGGTGTAGCTCAGAGGTAGAATTCCCCTGGGTTCAATCCCCAGTACCACACACACAAAAAAAAGAATTTTATACATACCACCACCACTGAGAAAAAAAAAGTCAAAACAAAAACATTTATACACATCGATTTTCTTTTTCTTTCTTTCTTTCCTTTCTTTCTTTCTTTCTTTCTTTCTTTCTTTCTTTCTTTTTCTTTCTCTCTTCCTTCCTTCCTTCCTTCCTTCCTTCCCTCCTTCCTTCCTTCCTTTCTTCTTTCTTCTTTCTTTTTTTTTTGGTGGTACTGGGGATTAAACCCAGGGGCATTCTACCTCCGAGCTACACCCTCAAGCCCTATTTTATTTTCTATCTTGAAACAGGGTCTCACCAAGTTGCTGAGGGCCGCACTAAGTAGCTGAGGCTGGCCTCGAACCTGCGATTCCCCTGTCTTGACCTCCCAAGTCCTGGGATTACAGGCTTGTGTTACTACTCCTGGCTTTCACATACGATTTTAATGTAGAATTTTCATAGTAATATATGACTTATCATTCAATGTTCAGTAAGTTAGAGGCCAATTTGCCCCTACAACAATTACATAATGTTATTCAGTGTTCTATCATAGGAACCTCATTCTTATATAAAATATTATGATCGCAAACTTTTCAGCCCATCATGAATCAAGGCGTACTCTGGGAATTGATGTCACATTCCCTAACTGGAATCACTCCTGCAGAGGAAAAATAATGTATCGAGAAAAAGAACCCTAAAAGAAATTGAGTGTAGTAATCCATGGGTTAAAATATAATTAAAAAAACTCTTTTTGACTTAAAGTTCTTGTGTGAAATGATTTTACTGAGTCTTGTCCTCTGAGAGTTGGGCACTGCCAAAAAATCAGAATCATATCCTTTTAACACTGACAAATTTTCATAAAGTCCCAAACCAACTCCATTCCATCTTGAGATTCCAGAAGCGAGGGTTCTTCAAACACCAAGCCGGCTCATTTAGCACATGTGTTTGAACTTCATTGCTGTTGCATAATCAGAAGTTTTGATTTCATCAACACGCACAAAGTGGGCTCTGTGAATTCTCACAGGGCTCTTAGGCCAGGCCTGCAAAAGCCTGCCTGGGTCTGTCCCTTGGACCAGTGTCAGCGCACTGTCGCCGGGAGTTCAGAAACGTTTACAATGTGGCCCTGAACCCTGGCGCACGGATGGCTTGTTTTTCCGAAAGGAAAGAAGGCCAGCATTACTATGTAAGCAGAGGTAGCTGACATGATCTCATTCATAGGCCTCCCTCCCATTCATGTCAGGGGAATCGGCCTCGGTAGCATAGTGAGCCTTTCTTTTGGCCACACATGGTTGTCTTCCTAATTTCCCTCATTCTTAACCTTTGCCTCTTCCTGGGACTGGAGTGTGAAACACTGCTGGGCCTCTGCATTCTCTCTGTAGCACTTCCTCACAATAGTCAGGAGAGGCAGGGGTTAGCGATGTTTGCATACCCAGAAAATAACTCTAGCACGCAGGACCAGGTCTGAGCAGACTCTCGGTCACTAGAAGCTACACATAAAAATGGGTGCAGAGAAGAATATTTGTTTCTGTCTTATACAATATGCATGGTGACAGCACAGTTAAATGTCTAATTTGAATTAATGATAAGAAAATCATGTAAATAATAAAAGTCCCAAAAGCAAGAACTTTCATTTAATAGTACTAATTAGCTTTGAACCAGACCTTCGCTTTAAAAATGTTTCAGTACAAGCAGAACATTAATTATTGAATAACGTTAAATCCATGTGAAGTCATAATTTGCTATATTTTAAATGATGATACTTAATTTTCTCATCCTTTTAGTTTCTGTATATATTGGTAATTATGAATAATTTTATAGATAAGAATATTCCTAGACATATAGAGAGAATACTTGGACTATTGTAGGTGACAATTAAATATGTTACCCACAAGACATTTAAGAAGGTCTTTATTATGGTCTCAGTTGGTTTTCTGATTGATCAGAAAATATTTTATTTTCACTGGTTTACTTAAAAAAGAGAATGAGAGGCTAAGACCGGAGGATCCGGGTTTGTGGCCGGCCTCAGCTAATTAGTGAGGCCCTCCGCAACTTAGTGAGACCCTGTTTCAAAATAAAGAATTAAAAACAGGGTGCCGGGTGTGGTGGCACATGCTTGTAATCCCAGTACTTGGGAGGCTGAGACAGGAGGATCGCAGGTTCACGGCCAGCCTCAGCTACTTAGTGAGGCCCTCTGCAACTTAGTGAGACCCTGTTTCAAAATAAAGGATAAAAAAATAGGGCTGGGGATGTAGCTTGGAGGTAGAATACCCCTGGGTTCAATCCCCAGTACTGCAAAAATAAATAAATAAATAAATAAATAAATAAAAAGAGAATGAAATAGCTCTGTGACTAAATCTATGGTGCTATTATCAGCTGGTAACTGGTTTTAATTTGTAATACTCTATTCCTGATATCCTTTTTCTCATTCCAAAAGAAAGGAAAAAGAGGAAATCACTGGAGAATACACTTGGAGGGTGAAGTTTTATGATTCATTACTAGAACTACAGCTCAATGAAATGTCATATACACATCCTTCTTTCCCTTCATTATCCTCTTCCAGAGAGTCTTCATGATTATTATTTAAAATAACTATATCGCACTTCGTGAAATAGATGGTCCCATCATTTATTTAAGAAATCTGTCAATTTAAAAAAAATTCTATTTATTTTCTTACACATGTATAACTGACACTGTACTATTGTATTACTATGGAATATGTGATCATATTACTACATATTATATGTTATTATAGAATATTTGAATTATATTAATCCACATCACTTTATCCTTTTTTTTTTTTTTGGTACTGGGAATGGAACCCAGGGGTATTCTACCTCTGAACTACATCTCTACTCTATTTTTTATTCTTTATTTTGAAACAGGGCCTCACTAAATTGTGGAGGGCCTCACTAAGTAGCTGAGGCTGGCCGCGAACCTGCGATCCTCCTGTCTCATCCTCCAAGTACTGGGATTATAAGCGTGCACCACCACGCCCGGCTTTCACTTTTTATTTTGAAACAGGGTCTCACTAAGTTGCTGAGGACCTCGCTAAGTTGCTGGGGCTGGCCTTGAACCGTCGATCCTCCTGTCTTGGCCTCTCAAGTAACAGGATTACAGGCATGTGCTACCATGTCCAGCTATTTTATCCAATTTTTAAAATGTTCTCAGCCTAGAGACCTAGAAGTAGCCATATTGGGTTAATGAACATTTCATAGTTCTTAATACACATGCCAAATTGTTCACCAAAAAGACTACTCTAATTTATGTGATAGGAATTATGGATGAAAATTGCCATTTTAGTGCAGTCTAGCTCATATTCTTCATATCTACTCTATGCTGCAGCCCAAGGAAGTCTGTTCTATCTTCCATACATGGTGGCGCACGCTTGTAATCCCAGTACTTGGGAGGCGGAGACCGGAGGATCAGGGTTCGCGGCCAGCCTCAGCTACTTAGGCCCTCCGCAACTTCGTGAGACCCGGTTTCAAAATAAAGAATAAAAAATATGTCCAGGGGTGTAGCTCGGAGGTAAAATGCCCCTGGGTTCAATCCCCGGTACTGCAATAAATAAATAAATAAATAAATAAATAAATAAAAACAGAAGGGAATATTTATTGGTTGCAAGAATCAATTTTTGTGGGTGTGTGTGTGGTACTGGAGATTGAACCGAGGCTGTCTGCCTCTAAGCTACACCCCCATTCCTTTTTAAATTTTTGTTTTGAAATAGGGTCTCATTATGTTGCTGAGGCTGTCACTCAATCCTGCAATCCTCCTGTCTCAGCCTCCCAGGTACTCAGATTACAGGCAGGTACCACCGTGCAAGAAATTCCTGGCTGCAAGAAATTTTTTTTTTCATACTGGGGATTGAACCCAGGGGCATTTTCCTCTGAGCTACACCCCCAGCCCTATTTTGTTTTTATTTTGGAACAGGGTTTCCCTAGGTTGATGAGAGTTTCACTACTTGCTGAGACTGTCCTTGAACCTGTGATCCTCCTGTCTAAGCTTCCCAAGTACTGGGATTATAGGTGTGCACCACCACGCCTGGCAAGAATCAATTTTAATTGGTTATTAGGGGAGAAAATTGACATTTTTCTCTGATAAGGCAAAGTGGGTAACACCTTATGCCTAGATATTATATTACTTACATTCTTAGTCTTCATTGTGTTTCTATTGCTTATTCATATTTTAGTTATGTCTTGTTTTATTCATAAAGATGTTTTGATAAAGCCGTATTTTTATAGAAAAGTTATTCAAGCATGGAAACATATCAGACTCCAACTCAGTTGATTATATCATAACTTGCTCAAAAACTTACTAGACTCATTACCTAGTAAATTAATTCCAAATTCTTTATTCTGACCTTGAAGGCCTTCATTCCTGGCCCAGACCTCTTTCCTGTCTTTATCTCTCACTACAAGTTGTCTACACACCAGCCAGTCAGTGGTACTTGCTGTTCCCTAAGTGGTACTTAGCGTTCTTGCTCATACTCCTTCTGTCTTGCTCCTGATCATGGCTTTCCCTTTCCTGTGGGAATTCCACTTCAGCGTTCTCGGAAGGTGTTCAGAGTTATGCCTCCCTCCCACAACCTCCAGATTCCTGGCACCCCATCCTTCTTCTGCCTGTGGATCATGGTAACAGTTTAGTTTCTCTCTGAAAGCATTTATTATATTCTATCTCATAGTACTTGTGCACTTGTTAAATCCTATTAAGATGTATTTTTTTTAGGGTAGGGAAACTTCTTATTTTTCAGTTGTTTACAACATTTAGCCATGTACCTTACATCTAGTAGTTTCTTAATAAATATCTATCTAATTAAAGCATATAGGTTAAGCCCGAGAGACACCAATTAATGTCATCATCCATCATTGGGTAGCAGCTATGAGAATCAAGACTCAAAATCTCAAGAGGAAATAACTCGACGTCTGTGCTCACATGAGGGCCCATGTGAATAATTCTGATCTTCAAGTGTTTTGAGGTCTTTAAGTGCCTTTGAATCACCAAAGATAAAATGATGCTGTTAGACTCTTCTAAGTTACAAAACAACTAATACATACGCAGCCTACTTCAATTTGGGCATTTCATGTAGGTATTCAAAAAGAAATAAAGAATCATTAGAAGTAACCTCATTTACTACGGAGAACTAGAATTTTTACTTCTGGGTTTATTTCCTTGACCCCTCAACACAGGCTTCTGTTGCTCCCGATTCTCGAACTCTGCCGTTAGAGGAACTCAGCTCTCGCTGGTCTTAGCTGCCTCTACTCTCAACATTGAAGATTGTACTGAGCCTTAAGTTCCAACCTACTGCTGGCTTCAGTCTTTGATGGGTTAGAGCACTATCTACAAGGGAGCCAGAAGCCAGAGCTTACAGATTGGGGTCCTACCTGTGCCCAGTTGTGGCCAACTGGCCGTGTTGGGATGACTGTGAACATCGTGCACATTTTGGCTATTTTTCCATAAGAAATTTTACTTGTGACTGACAGAGGAGTGTATCTCTGAAACAGGTTTATTATTTCAATGTTAAATTAATTTCTAATTGTATAAAATTGGCAATCCGTATGTTACACATAAACTCTATTAACCTAAACTTTATGTCGGTCTGAACTTTACATTATCCAATTACGAGAGGTGCTAACGCATACTCTACTTGAAATGTACCAACTATTTAAAGCGTTTTCATTGCAAATGCATCTCCTTTAATCTTCACAAGAACTTCGTTAAGAGATTTTCACCCCCATTTCACAGAAGAGAGACACAAAGGCTCGGAGAGGTTTACCGAAGCATCCAGAATCACATGATTAAGTCACAGATCCCGGATGTGACCCCAAGTTGGTTAGATCTCAACACCTGTACTTGAACCATGCTCGAGCCTGGACGAAGTAGCATTTGCAGTCTGTAGCCATCATTTTTCTCTAAGTAGAAAACATGTCAGGTTTTATGTAAGTTTTAACTTCCTATTTCAGGGTGAGTTTGGATATTTTGCAAGTGAAATCGAGAGTAGCGAGGCTGAAGGTGCGCAACCCCAACTTCGGTATTGTCAATATTCCTGCTTATTCCAGCGTGAAAGGTTTTCCCCCACCCTTCACATTTCTATTCTCAAATATTAGGAAATGACCCAGAACACCTCTTCAATGAAAAAGAATGTGCACTGTGCCGTGACAGAGCTTTATGCTGAAGGGCTTTCAAGAGGGAAGTGACTGGTGGTGAAGCAGCCCTGCTCGGTGTTTAAACAGCTTTCCTTAGAACGGCTTATTGCTCAGGCTTTACTGGTCCCTTTATAAATATACAAAAAACAATTGGAGCAAGTGGACTTAAATTTGCAAACCTCATAGGTTTTTGCAGGAGAAAAAAATAGAACACAATTAGGTTTCTTCTTTTTTTTTTTCATTAGAAGCCGAACTGGGTTCACAATAGCATTTCTGATTCTATTAAAAATTTAAAACTCATTACAGTTTCTCCTCCAAAGTCCTGTTCCCTTTATCTGGAATTTCAGGTTTCTCTTCTGTTTCCTGGGATTTGCAAAGTAGCAAAATCAGCCAGTTTACATTTAAGATGTTTTGATTCTTTTCTCAGGCTCTTGCCAGTGTACTTCACACAGAATGATTAAAAGCTGTGTGTTCTGTTAGAACTGTTATAGTGTTTAAACAAGGAAGTCTGTGTTTGTTTAAGAGAATGGGGAAATGGTTATCTTGACAGATTAGACTGAAAAAACAGGACAGCCACAGTCGAGCACAGATGTCCATTTGCCACTTGGCTGGCTTTTTGAGGTATTCTAAACAAAACTTGCCTGTGTGCTTGTGCCTGTGTTCTGCTTGACACCTGACTGAGGAATGTGATTAAGAGCTACTGCCAGGGCCTGCGTGCCTCTGCGGGCAAATGTTCCCAGGTTTGAAATTTCTCAGAGTCTGTTTAACTATGTCATAATTAAACTAATGGAACACAAGAGGAATTTCTCTGGCTGGCTTAAAGACCCCGTTCAAATGCAATTTCATCTCACATCACACACAGTTCCTAGGGCTTCCCAGCAAAGTTGACGAGAAACCAGGCAGAGGCTGTGGGATGTACCGCCACATGAATCAATCTCTTAAAAATGTGTTCTTAAAAACTAGAAGAAACATCAGTGGCAGTTGTGGTTTTAATGGACAAAGCTCTGGATGAAAATTCAGGAAACCTTCATTGGAGGCTAAATCTGCCACTGCTAGGTGTCGGATGCAGCTCCAATCCTCACCCAACCCTCCAGGCATAATGAAGCTGTTGTTGATGATCCTAACAATGGCTTGTGTTATTGAGTTCACCCACTCTCTGTGCCAGGCAGTTACGGGCCTGACACGCAGTACCCTATCTTATCCTCGAAAGAACCCTGCAAGGTGGGTAAAATCAGTCTTGCTGTTTCCTATGGGATCTCAGAAAAGCTAAGAACTTTGCACCAAAGCATATATGTAGTATGAAGCGTACTAGCTAGGATGTTTGAACCCAGGTCTGACTATTATACTCTGTTAAATCATCATCTCCGCAGACCACAGTGTCTTCAAGGTAACTTCAAGTTGTGAAATCAACATCACTTTAAATACGTCTGTCAAAAAATTAGAAAATACATTTATCTTTGGTCGGTTATGACTGTGGGTTTGCATCGATGTCTAGGTCCCAGTTGCTTGGTTGCATAGTGTGTCATAAATATTAATTAAAATTATCTTATCATAAGCTTTATGAAACTATAGAGTAGCCTCACTAAGAGCGTTTTCTTCCTAAGATCTTGGAAACTTGACCCTGGCCTCTGTGAAAAGGACTGTTCACAGAGGAAGAACTTCAGGATAGAGTGTCTGACTTAGGAAGTTGGGATCTCCTTGTTACATCATAAAACCAATTGCCAACTTCACTCTCTTCATTGTATTTACTATCACAGATATGTACTTTATAATGTGGGTGACATTTGAGTATAATCAGTCTGAATTTACAAATTATCCTATTGCAGCGATATCGGTAACAAAGAAAGATTTCCAAGCCGGGCGTGGTGGCGCACGCTTGTAATCCCAGTACTTTGGGAGGCAGAGACCGGAGGATCCGGGTTCGTGGCCAGCCTCAGCTCTCTCTCGTCTCTCTCTCTCTCTACTTAGTGAGGCCCTCTGCAACTTCGTGAGACCCGGTTTCAAAATAAAGTATAAAAAATAGGGCCGGGGGCGTAGCGCGGAGGTAGAACGCCCCTGGGTTCAATCCCCGGTACCGCAAAAAAAAAAAAGATTTCCATTGCCTTATTTTAAATAATATTTTAAAATTTATCCCTAGCAGATTCACATCTAGTATGTGAATATATTTTCCAAAACCCATGAATTCACAGTTCTTATTGAAAATATAAAATTTAAAGTGTCAAAATAGCCAGTGACGGTCCACTTTTGCCCTGGCAGGTTATCAATGTCAGTTGAGTAATCCAGGTCTTTGGCAGATCAGACATGTTTACAACCATGGCTTCTACTTCCCTTACTCTTTTTTTTTTTTTCTGGTATTGGGGATTCATCTCGAGGGCAGTCTACCTCTGAGCTACACCCCCAGCCCTATTTAATTTTTTATTCTGAAACAGGGTCTCACTAAGTTGAGGAGGGTCTAAGTTGCTGAAGCTGGCCATGAACCTGTGATCCTCCTGTCTCAGCCTCCCAAGTACTGAGACTACAAGTGTACGCCACCACGCCTGGCGTCTACTCCCTTACTCTTAAAGACTAGCTAGAGAGGTCCACTAATGGAAAGTCTAAGTGATTGGTTTGAAAAATTAAGTTTGCACCAATTTCAACACATCTGTACATATTTACTAATTCAGTAAAATGTATTTAATAACCTTTTGTGTATTTGTTTAAATGGCTATGGCAGTGTCTAAGCCCCTATATTCTTGACCTAGAGACAGTCAGCCTGGATAGCTTTATTCTTAGCCTTCTTGCCATACACCTCTTCATTTAGTTCTTTGGGACCTACTACCTGGTGGATCTATTTCTAACATGTGCAACAATCTCTACATCGGCTATTTTCCCCCTCCTACCAGTTCTATTTAGGATAAGTCTCCTGGAATTCTAACCTCAACCATCAATCTTTCCTGGTTCCTTATCAGATGATAACAGGACTTACCCAATGCTATTTTGTTTACCACAAAAATAGCAGCCTACTTCTCCCCAAATAGGAGCTATTGTTTAGTCTTATCTCTTTCAGAACGTAAGAACTGAAAGATCAGGCTCCTTTCTTTTTCTTCATACTGACAGAGTGCCTAGAAATTGCTATTAATAGATAACAAAAGAATTTCTTCATAATTATTTATTAAATACATTCTTGGCAATGTGTCATGTAATTTCCCCGATTGCATGTCCCTAGGAATTCCTAAAGCTAGGAACTTAGATTACTTTCTGCTCACATTTAAGATCACCAAATTGAGGCTGTGATCTCTATTTCACACATAGCTCAAAGACAGATAGAAATAATGAGCTTGGCTGTATCGTGTCAGGTTTAGGAAGAGTGAGGCCCAAGTCTTCAGATGCTGCTGGGTCTAGGACACATCCCATGGCCCGTCCCTTCCACACTGAGCATGTGTACTGGAGGAGACCAGGATAAAGGGGTGAGCTCAGACAGGTCACATGAGGGCAGTGTGTGAGGCGAGGGTGTTAAGGCTTTCCTTGATCTCGGAGGGGATTTATGGAGGATTTATGCATTTATAAATTCCAGTCTTTTTTTGAGTCTCACTGGCCAGAGCACCTCCTTTCTGCTTCCCCCCCACTCCAGAGATGATGCTAATTTACTGGTTGTTGGTCCACTGATCCTGTGCAAAGCTCTGGGCCAGGGCTTAGGGATATATATATATATATATATATATATATATATACATACATATAAACATATGTATATATATATATATATATTTTTTTTTTTTTTGCTACTGGGGATTGAATTCAGAGATATTCTACCTTCAAGCTATACCCCCAGACAGCTTTTATTGTTGTTGTTTTGCTTTGAAACAGCGTCTCCCTAGGTTGCTGAGAGTTTTGCTAACTTGGTGAGGCTGGTCTTAAACCTATAATCCTCCTGTCTCAGCCTCCCAAGTACTGGGATTACAAACACGTGCCACCATACTCAGCTGGGATCATGTGTGTGTGTGTGTGTGTGTGTGTGTGTGTGTGTGAGTGTGAGTGTGGCACTGGGGATTGAACCCAGGGCCATTCTACCTCTGAGCTCCACCCCAGCCCTATTTTATTTTTATTTTGAAACAGGGTCTCTCTAGATTGCTGACAGTTTTGCTAAGTTGCTGAGGCTGGTCTTAAACCTGCAATCCTCCTGTCTCAGCCTCCCAAGTACTGGGATTACAGGCATGCGCCACCACACCTGGATTGGGATAAAAAAATTTTAACAAGAGAATATTTTAAGCAGTGTCTCCCATGCTTGCTTGAGTCACCTGTGGATTCCCCTTTCTGAAATTTACTAAATCTTGTTTTTTTTTTTTTCAAGAAGGGAACTGGCCTTTTAATTTAAATAAATATGTTATAGAAGGAAACAAGATATGGTACACTATAAATAGGAGACTGAACACAAAAACTGAGGACAAAACCATGGTGTTTAGACCCAAAAGGCTAAAAAAGGATCTAAGCTTGAGGCCTGTCTTTTTTTTTTTTTTTTTCTGAAAAAGGAGATGTTAGTGTTAGGTGAAAGGGAACACTGGTGCCAAACTAAAATTTTCTTCTTGATTTTTTTTCAGAATGATAGAGAGAAAACTTAGAATAAGTCTCTCACTGTGTGGGTGAGTGCTATTTAGTACTGTGCTTGTGAAATATTTCTTGTCACATACCTTCAATAGCATGAGTCTCCCACGCTGAAGGGTTTTTAACCATGGTCTGAACCAGATAGTGGCTGGCAGTGGATTCAAAAGGCCAGCATGGGTCTCCTAAATGCCTGCTATTATATCATCTGTGCAGGGCATTATGGCAAATACAATCAAACTGAAAACCTAAAATGGGGTTAGAAGGCATAGCTAAAATCAGTATATGTATGTATGTGTTTTTGTGTGTTTTATATTTTATTTATTTATTTTTGCGGTACTGGGGATGGAACCCAGGGACATTCTACCTCTGAGCTATACCCCCAGCCCTACTTTTTATTCTTTATTTTGAAACAGGGTCTCACTAAGTTGCGGAGGGCCTCACTAAGTAGCTGAGGCTGGCCACGAACCCGGATCCTCCGGTCTCAGCCTCCCACGTACTGGGATTACAAGCGTGCGCCACCACGCCCGGCTAATATCTATGCTTTGATCGCAGGCAAGCAGAATGAGGACAGTTGCAGAGAGATGGCACGTAGCCAAAGCTTTTTTGTGGGCTTAAGGACAGGTCTAGAGAGCACAGTGACATTGAAGGTCACGGAGATCGCATATGGCTGACTCAGAGAGACAGATTGTAACACTGGGATGGGATTTGATGCTATGGGCAGAAGGCAGATGTCTGCCGTCAGTCTGATAAGGTTGTGAAGAAGATGCGCTTGGTGAGTCACGAAGAGGAAACAGGTACTGCAGACACGGGGGGCCTCCAGGAGCAGAAGGGGGTCATAGAGAGAAAAGAGACCTAGGTGATATTAAGGAGCTACAGAGATTAGTGTGTGGCCTCACAAACCTCCGGGCTTTGGGATGCACACAGGAGAGAGACCTTCACATTTTGAGATCTGGGGCAAAGGAGACAGCAGAGATGGGGATTTGGATGGGGGAGATTTTTGTGTTCTTGTGTAAGTGTGGGCTTGAAGGGTTATGTTCATTTTTAGCTGAAGGCACCTAAAATTATCTCAGATGATAAGATAAATATATCTGCTATGACAAGCCAAACCAGAATTGTAAGTAAGAGTTACTCTTCTGTGTGAGAATGAATACTGGGGAAAGGGACCTCTTCCCTGGATACATGGTGTAGAAAAGGAAGAGGAAAGGAGGGAACATGGATTACCATCTGACTTGTGCCTTGTACTGTACTGCGAGATTACATATATTTTAATGTTTAATTCTCTTTGCAATTCAGAGAAAGAGGTGGTATCGAACCCATCTTCCAAATAGCAGAACCAAGATTCAAAAGTCTTGGGGGAGCCGGGTGTGGTGGCGCACGCTTGTAATCCCAGTACTTGGGAGGCTGAGACCGGAGGATCTGGGTTCACAGCCAGCCTCAGCTACTTAGTGAGGCCCTCTGCAATTTAGTGAGACCCTGTTTCAAAATAAAGAATAAAAAATAGGGCTGGGGGTGTAGCTCAGAGGTAGAATGCCCCTGGGTTCAATCCCCAGTACCGCAAAAAAAAAGAAACAAAATAAAATGGGGCTGGGGGTGTAGCTCAGAGTTAGAATGCCCCTGGGTGGAATCCCCGTACCACACACAAAAAAAAAAGTCTTGGGGGATGTTTGTAGTTAGGATAAAGGAGAACAAAAGCCAGAAAAAGAATCCACAAAGGGGGAGAGGAACGGAGCCAGCAGAGGGGAACTTTAGGGGGACTAGTAAGGAGAATATTTCAAGGAGTTATTTTTCTCTCGTGTTTTGTCTTTTTAAAAAAAATGTAATCTTATTTTTCACCATAAATCCTTTTGAAAGTCAGATGTTATATTGATTAAAATAGTGAGGCGGTGCCCCATGCATTGGACTTGGTGATCATCGACAGTAAAATAATGCTAGAGCTGGTGACATGACTAGCGTCTTGTTTTTTCCCCCTTCCCATTTCATGAGAAAATTTCACATTTCATTTGGAACTTGCAAGTGTTCTGAATGAAATCCATGTGACTGAAGGGGGGCCAAGTGGCTCCCAGCTCAATGGCGGCCCGTTGATCTGTGTCAACTGGTTTCGGGGAAATTACTGTCCGGGCTTGGCCACAGTGTTAGCCTTCTGAATGGAATGGGAACGCCAAGTTGGAAACCCAAATCGGAGAATTTTTTAAAGAACAGCTCTTTGATAGAGGACCTCAGCAGGAAGCATGCAGTCATGGAATCTGGCAGTTTTCATTGGTTTTAATGAGGGTGTTCCCCTTGCAGTTTTCAGGAAGCAGGACACACACATGCATCTCTGAGGCCCTGGAGACGGGGCTGTCTGGGGCTATGCAGGATACGGGATGGAAAGCTTGTACCACCCCTGGGGGAGTGGGCAGCAGACAGCTTGTACATGCAGACTGTCCCTCACCCTGCCCCAGGTGGAACGGAAAGATCACTTGGGTAGTCAAGCAACTGAGTCTCTTGTTTGTCTCCAGATCTGCTCCATTGGGTACTTCTAGACTTCAACATTATACTGAGTACTTAACACTCACCTTTATCTGCCCTTTGGGATTGGTGTGTGTGCATACTTGGGCACACTCTAGCAGGGTCTGCCGTGGGCCCTGGCTATAGTTTTGAAGTGGCATGGTGGTTCTGTGCACAACACTGAGCAACTATGGCTCTGCTTCCCCTTGCTGGCTCCCCCTGCTTTCTTCCCCCATTCTCTCTTGGATCTCCTTGCTCTCTGCTATGCACTATCCGTTAGTACCATTTCTCCTTCCCAAGCAACTGCCGACGGAGTAGTGTATCTTACCAAATGTCGCTTTTCTGGAATTCTTTTCAGAGGATCCTGTTTGTTCTTTTCCTTTTCATTTATTCGACAAATGTTTGAATGTGCCAGACACTATACCAGATAGGCACTTTAATACAGAATGCACGCCCATTGCCCTTAAGAATTCTGCAATCCCGTGGGAGGAGACAGGCGGGTAAAGTGATGGTAACTTGAGTTTATAATAAGAACTATGGGAGGTCGACTCCTATGGAGCTGTGAGAACAAGAAGAAGCATCCAAGTCTGATATTCTGGGTTCTTGCAGCTTCCTTATTTGTTGTCCTGTGGTCACACTGATCTCCCTGGGCAGTGATGGCCTCTCTGTGACAACAGAGCCCAGGAGCAGGGCCAAAGCACAGCTGGTAGACACTGGTGCCACCCTTCCAGTTGTCATGATATTGAGATTCTCCTGCACCAGTCTGTGCATGACCTTGCTTAACCCTTTCAGCCCAGTTACCCCAGGTTTTTCCCACAGACCCCGCAACTAAGAGAAGAACAGAGCCCTCCAGTCATGGCCAGTATTTTGGCGTGGATCTATTTCATTGTGTTGTTATTTGGACTGTAAAGATTACTAAATATTGGCTGGGTGTGGTGGCACACATCGATAATTCCAGTACTTGAGAGGCTGAAACAGGAGGATCACAGGTTTGAGACCAGTTTTAGCAACTTAGGCCCTCAGCAACTAGTGAGACCCTGTTTCAAAATAGAAAATAAAAAGGGCTGGGGGTGCAGCTCAAGATAGAATGCCCCTGGGTTCCATCTCCAGTACAAAAAAAAAGATTACTAAATATTTAAATATTTTGAATGTCTTCTCATTACACAGTGGATTTGCAGCACCCATCTCAGAGACTGACACACAGCTAGTGCTTAATACCCATTAGTTGGATATTTAATAAATAATTACTAGAGGTTGAGATAGAGAAGGTTAATAGAGCAGGCAGGAAGTATGACGTTAGACAAGTTTTAGAAATCTTAACTTTTCAAATTTTCTTATTAGGAGCCAGGAGTAGTGGCGCACGCTTGTAATCCCAGTACTTAGGAGGCTGAGACCAGAGGATCCGAGTTCGCGGCCAGCCTCAGCTACTTAGTGAGGCCCTCCGCAACTTAGTGAGACCTTGTTTCAAAATAAAGAATAAAAATAAATAGGGCTGGGGGTATATAGCTCGGAGGTAGAATGCCCCTGGGTTCAATCCCCAGTACCACACACACAAAAAAATTTTTTTTCTTATTAGGTAAAGAATAAAGGTTCATCATTGAATTTTATGAAAATTCCACAAAGTATAAAGAAGGAAATGATTATCAGCTAGATTCCTACCACTCAGAGATGACGCTTTGATGTGTTTTCTTTTGGAATTTCCTGTATGTGTGTGTATTCCTCTGTGATGCATATGCTTATAAGCGGGCAAAGATTTTAACATGTTAATATGCATGTTTCTTTCCTTCCAAACTGGGCCCCTGTGATTGACCGCTTGAGCCTGGCCCTTCAGTATGCTAACTGAGTTTATGAGAGAAGGCATGGGGAGGAGATGGCTGTATGGATTCACAAAAGGAAGGGTGAGGAGTGGCTCTACAAACAGTTTGAAATCTAAGCAAGGAAGCTAGGTGTGGTGGCACAGGCCTGTCATCCCAGTACTGGGGAGGCTGAGACTGGAGGATCACAGGTTCCAGGCCAGGCTCAGCAATGTTGTGATACCCTCCAGAAAGGAGTGAGTAGAGACCTTCAGTAATTTAGTGACACCCTCCTTCAAAATAAGAAATAAAAAGGACTGGGGAAGCTCAGAGGTAGAATGCCCCTGGGTTTAATCCCTGGCACCCAAACCAAACACACACACACATACACAACAAAAAAACCAAAAACAAACCCAAAACAGAAAGGAAGAAAGAAAAGAAAAAGGGAGAAAAGAAAGAAAGAGATCTAGGCAGTGGACTCGGTGGGCCTGAAAGAGAGGGTGAAGAGAAGTAAAAATGAGAACAGTCCTGAAAAACCGGAGCACCGGCTGTGATTTGAGGAAGAAGGGAGATGTGGGGCGGCAGCTACCGTGCCCACACCTGGGACGTAGGTCGATGAAGGAAGAATCGAGTTTATTTCATTGTTTGTCATGGAATTTAATCCTCACGTTGTCTCTTCAAGATACTTTCCACAAAGACATCACATTTCAAGGCCTTTGTGAGAGTGGATTTGTGGTTTTGGTTGGAAGCCTGTGTTGGCGTGGGCTTTAAATTGGGAATACGAAGGGCCAGTTTGTTCAGGGGAGAGAGAGAGAGAGAAAGAGAGAGAGAGAGAGAGAGAGAGAGAGAGAGAGAGTGTGTGTGTGTGTGTGTGTGTGTGTGTGTGTTTGTAGGGCATTCTTAGGGTTTGAAAGTAAAATGTCCCTGGGACTCATGCTTTGCAGGCACCATGCTTGAAGGTGGGTCCCTGAGGGTGTGTTTTGGGGACTGTGTATGTTCCTAGCCCCCTCTCCTTGCTCTCTCTACTTCTCATCATCATGCCCTAAGGACCTGAAGGACCTTGGCAGCCGGCGTAAAAAGGAGTATACATGGATTGAAATCTTCAGCACCGTAAGCCAACAAACCTCCCTCCCTCTCAGTTGTGGTTGTCAAGGTGTTTAGATCACAGCGGTGCGAATGCTGACCGAAACACCTGTGTCAAGAATGTAAGCAGGAGCCAAGCGTGGTTGTGCACACCTGTAATCCCGGTACTTGGGAGGCTGAGAGAGGAGGATTGCAGGCTCGAGGCCAGCCTCTGCAACTTAGTGAGGCCCTCAGTAATGTAGTGAGACCCTGTTTCCAAATGAAATATAAAATGAGACTGGAGGTGTAGCTCAGAGGTAGAACACCCCTTGGTTCAATCCCTAGTACCACCAAAAAAAAAAAAGAATGTAAGCAGAGAACTCAGGTAATAATCAACTTTTTACATTCAAAAATATGAGTTTGCACTAAGTAAATAGTTTTGAAAACAGGGGCATTAATTGCTTTGAGAAGATAATTTCTAAATTCCTTTGTCTTCTTACTTTAGCATATAAAAATCCATACTTAACAAGCCAGACCATAGATAATTTCTTAATGGAGGGCCAGATGGGAAGATGATAATTGTCTTCCAGACTTCCAGCCCCAGGGGGTTTGGGAGAAGGAAAGAAGGAGAGAGAAGCCATCAAATGTGTGCCCCGGGATGAGTTATTAAAGTGAGGTCTACAGCACAGAAGTCTTGCCCACCTGTCCCTCTGAAGCCCGTTCAGGGGGCTGGGGAAGACTGCCAAACTGGCACGGGATCAGAAATGAGCCACAACAGGCAGACATGGTGTTACAGCATGCTCATGCACAAAGAAAGCCTCAACTTCTTTAGAGTTGTCCTTGGTTCTGGTAACAGTCATAATTCTGAAAGACACAATCCCAATAGCCTTAATACTGAAAGATCAAAATCCCTAAAGTCTAAGCTAGGCGTGGTGGCGCACGCTTGTAATCCCAGTACTTGGGAAGCTGAGACAGGACGATCACAGGTTTGGGACAGCCTCAGCAAGTAGTGAGACTCTCATCAACCTAGCGAGACCCTGTTTCAAAATAAGAATAAATCAGGGCTGGGGGTGTAACTCAGAGGTAGAATGCTCCTGGGTTCAATCCCCAGTGCCATACACACACACACACACACCCCTAAAGTCTAAAATCATGAAAATCAAAATCCAAAAATATTCAGATTCCAAATTCTGAAATCCTGAAAATTGCAATTCCCCTACAATTCAGGGAAGTGGGTTCAGAAGAGGCATGGAAAGTTGAATTCTGGGGAGGGAATTGGCCACATGGTATGGAAGCAACAATAACTTCAATTTATTTATTTATTTATTTATTTATTTATTTATTTATTTATTTATTTTTGCGGTACTGGGGATGGAACCCAGGGACGTTCTACCTCCAAGCTACACCCCCAGCCCTATTTTTTGTTCTTAATTTGAAACAGGGTCTCACTAAGTTGCAGAGGGCCTCACTAAGTAGCTGAGGCTGGCCGCAAACCTGAGATCCTCCTGTCTCAGCCTCCCAAGTACTGGGATTACAAGCGTGCGCCACCACGCCCAGCTCAAAAACTTCAGTTTAAAAATGTGTGCTGGGTGTGGCGGCGCACACCTGTAATTCTAGTACTTGTAAAGCTCAGACAGGAGACTCGCAGGACTGAGGCCAGCCTCCGCAACTTAGTAAGCTCATTTCAAAATGAAAAATAAAATAGGACTGGGGGTGTAGCTCAGAGGTAGAAAGCTTCTGGGTTCAATCCCTAATACCAAGAAGAAAGAGAGAGAGAGAGGGGGAGAGAGAGACAGAGACAGAGACAGAGACAAAGAGAGACTAAATAATAACAACAACAATATTGATAATAATGAAGTGTCAGGCTGGGGGTATAACTCTGGTAGAGAATGCTTGCCTACTATGTGTGAGACCCTGGGTCTAGCAACACACACACACACACACACACACACACACACACGTATGTTTGCATTGATTTGCCCTCTAGCTGATGAAATTTTAGGAGATTTTAATGAATTAAAGATGCATTTGCCTGAAGAAGCCAGTGAAATTCCTGACTGGTTAAAAATAATTATGTGCATATGCACAGCAGGATAGGAAGATCCTCAAAGCAATGGTGTTAATGATGTTGCTGTTCAGTCTCCGACGCTGTTTCTGCCAAATCTGTGGTCTGGATGAGTCACGTGCAATGGATTTCCAAGTACCTGGAACAACTTGGAAGAATGGCACAGAGGATGAGAAGATTCACAGGCTGTGCTTATGCTGGTGCACAGTGAATAAATGAACTTAAAAAAGAGCAGCACCATGTAGAAAATGAATGCGGAAGTATTCCTCAAGGAGAGCCATGCCAGCCGGGCGTGGTGGTGCACGCCTGTAATCCCAGGACTTGGGAGGCTGAGACTGGAGGATCGCAGGTTCGCGGCCAGCCTCAGCTACTTAGTGAGGCCCTCTGCAACTTAGTGAGACCCTGTTTCAAAATAAATAATATAAAATAGGGCTGGGGGTGTAGCTTGGAGGTAGAATGCCCCTGGTTCAATCCCAAATTCCGCAAAAAAAAAAAAAAAGGAAAGGAGCCGGGCGTGGTGGGGCACGCTTGTAATCCCAGTACTTTGGGAGGCGGAGACC
>PVJS01005584.1:6564-63692 GCA_004027185.1 Glis glis
CTCCGAAGAAGCTTCCTGATCTTCACGTCTTGGACTGGGACTGAATTAGTGGTTGCTCCGATCCTAAGACTCCAGCTCTTAGACCGTTCGACCAGCTACTGGTTCCTCTGACTCTCCACGTGCAGTCAGAACCTGGGACTACGTTGCTTCAAACTGTAAGCCCATCTGATAAATCCCTTTTTTCAAATATACTCATTCTTTGTATTCTGTTAATCTAGAGAACCCTGTCCAATACAACAGCAGTAAAGGAAATAAACTTAAAGCAGATAATGGTTGAGCTGTGCAGCTGTCTGGCAAGCAGTATTCCAGGCAGAAGGAACAGTACATGCCAAGGTCCTGCAGAATGGAAGTCATGAAGCCAGGGTTAAAAGAGCAAGAGGCAAAAGAGAGGACATGATTTCAGAAGAGCAATGGAGCAGGTATAAAGCACTCTAATGACTGCTGCTTTTACCATGACTAAGATGAGGAGCCACTAGAGTATTTTGAACAGAAGAGTGACATCATGTGACTTATAGTTTAGCAAGATTTCTTTGGCTGCTGTGTTAAGAACACACCGTAGGAGGAGTAAATATAGAAACAGGGAGACTAGATTAAGGCACTTATGAGTGGAGGTGGGAAGAATTATTCAAGTGCTAGAAATATTGTGAAGGCAGTGACAACATGATGTGCTGATGGATTAAATGTGGGTAAAAAGGAAGAATCAAGAATGACTTGTTTGGATATAAGCAATTTGTAGATGCGATTTCTACTTATAGATAGGGGAAAGCTAGCAGAAGAGAGGAATATGAGGTACGAGGGAGATCAAGAATTCAGATTTTGATATGAAAACTAAAATACTCATCATACATCCGGAGATGGCAGACAGGAAATTGTGTGCATGACCTTGTGGATTTGGGGAAAGCCTGGGGCTGCTGGCATAAATTTGGGAGTCATTCTCTGCAAACAGTCGGAGACTGGATGAAGTCCTCAAGGAAATGTGAGTGTGGATAGAGGAGGAGACCAGGGATTGGGCCACATCTCTGTCTCCTTTGATTTCCCCCTCATTCCAATTCCCTGCCCTCCCAAGCTACTGCCCTCAAACTCTTCAAATAAACCATGAATCCTCTTCTCCAAGCCGCAGTAGTGTTAAACTGGGTTCCACGCTTCACTTTTCTGATACCAGATTGGGGAGAATAATTTGGTTTCTCTCGCTGCTGTCTCCACCCACTGGTACACAAGGAGCACCTTGGCCACACTAATGTGTCTCAATTCCTCCTTCCTTCTTTCTTTACACTGGTTCTGAGTTTCTGTTTGGGAGGGGGCATATAATTCTTTGTAAGAAAAAATACTAAAGAAATTGTAGAGAGGTACTTTCTAAGGAACACAGGAACATCTCTTGTCTGTTACAGGCTTGCAGAGTCTGCCTCTTGGATTGTACCCATTCACAGCCACATCAGCCTCCAATCAATCCCTTCATCTCATCTTATTGGGTGACTGCCACTCATCTCTAGAAACTTGCAAATTCTTATAGTCTCTCTTTTTTTTTTTTTTTTTTTTGCAGTACCGGGGATTGAACGCAGGGGCGTTCTACCTCCGCGCTACGCCTCCGGTCCTATTTTTTATACTTTATTTTGAAACTGGGTCTCACGAAGTTGCGGAGGGCCTCACTAAGGAGAGAGAGAGAGAGAGAGAGACAAGGAGAGAGAGAGAGCGAGAGAGCTGAGGCTGGCCGCGAACCTGGATCCTCCAGTCTCCGCCTCCCAAAGTACTGGGATTACAAGCGTGCCCCACCACGCCCGGCTAGTCTCTCCTTTCATGTTTTTATTAGTGCTGGAGATTGAACCCAGGGCTTCATGCATGCCAGGCAAGTGCTCTACCACTATCCTACCTCCCCAGTCCTGTCTTCTATTCTCAAAGTAGTCTTTTCTTTAACTGTTGGTTGCTACAGTCACCATCTATTAGCACATCCGCACAGAGCTGGTTAACTCTGAGTCTATCTTCTCTGTACCAGATCCCATTATTTGAGTGGAGATTTTTTAACCTTAGTTAAGTGACTTTTAATACAGGTACACGCATAACAGATCTCCACAAAGAATATTCACAGACATGTGAAGGCCTCATTCCTTTATAATGGCTAATGCTTGCTTGCTCCTTTTGAAAATAATGAAATTATGGTTCATCAAGATTAAGTGACTTCTCTAAAGACATGATTCATATTTAGGAGTTATGACTCTTGATTTGTAACCCATTTGCACATCACTGTTAAAGAAATAACAAGTTGATTGATAACAAGTGTCAACAGTAAGACACTACTAATTTCTGAGGACATTAGTTCTTTGATGTACTGTAGCTAAAACAATCTCACATTCCTTCCCACACATGGGAAAGAAACAAGAATTGTCAGCCCAACCAACGTTTCCAAGAAGGTCATAAGAACCCAGGGTTCAAACTGTATTTCTACTCCCGTAATTTGTCCTTCCCTGCTGTCACTCCCATTATGGTTCAATTAACAGCGGAAGCCGGGAGCGACTTGATGAACATCTGTCGCATCCACCTGGAAGTAATTCAATAAGGGTGCGCCACGGGAAGATATTATGGGACGCCAGTCTATGTTTTTTCCCATTTTCACCCTGGGTGGCAAGAGCAATTCAGATGATGGGAGGGAAAAGAGTAGCTGATCCTTTGAAAACATTAGGTCAATTTCTTAGTGTGGCATTTCAATACAAATTTGAAAGGAACATGAATATGCTAACACGAGTGGACAGGACCTATGAAGCTACATGTTCACAATGACATCACTATTTTTTTTAATTTTATGTGACTGGAAGAGTATGAAAGTTCATTTTAAGTCAGAAAGGAAGAGAGGACAGCAGAGTTTCCACATGGGGGAGGGGACCCAGGAGGGTTGTCCTGGCATTACTATTTTAGATAGTATAAGTGAAATATGTGTTGGCAGAAGCTGTTTTCAAGCAAAGTATCACTATCTAAATAGTGCATGTTGTCTAAAAGAACATATTTTTGATATATTACCTAGCATTTGATAGAAGGCCCAAGGATGATCTAGAAATGGACAAAAACATGAAGAACCATTAGCCTTATGTTGTATGGAATGAATAGACAATGGTAATAATGACTTAAGATAAACCTGCAAGGAACCACAATTCGGCATGTCTGCTATTTCCATATTAAATCCAGGCATTACTGCATAGACCTATAAATTCTTTTTTAAATGGCCATTACTTGTTGATTGTTTTTTTTTTCAAACCAGACATTTGCAGTTCCCCAAAGGAATGATTCTAAAACATAGTGAAAAAGTACTGGCAAAGTGTAGGATGCTATTTATTTAATAATCATCACTTTAAAATTGTTTTTTAATTAGTCTATCTAAATAACAAATCTCTGTTCACTTGCACTGTTAATTATTTGCCTCAAATGGCTGTGTTCAACTATGTTTTTAAGACATCTGTTTGTAACACTGCTCCTATCCAAAATAAGGAGTACATAATGCAAGGTTTAGGAAGAAAGGCTCCAGGAACTACAAATATTTTAGGATAAAAAGCAGGCAGCCAGTGCATAAATACAATCACCTTCAAGCAATACAATAGGAAACAGACAGACAAGAGAGGCAAACAGCTATTCTCTACAGATGCTAGAACAGCAAGAACAGGTTTAAACTGCAGGCACAGGAGATAGGATTTAGTTTAGACAGAAAAAAATGATGTATCAGTGTTCAACAATGGAGAATCATTATTATGAAAGACATGACTCCACTTTTTCCTCAAATTACTTTAAAATTGTGATTGTGTGACGTTTTGTTGGAGTCATCTTATGTCTATACCTGGTAGACCTACAAATTGTTCCTTCAGGTATATGATTCCATCTCCACTTGACAGGCTGGATTCATTTTAACTAAGCCTACACTCATTCATATAGTTCAATATATAATTTAGAATAAGATGGAATTATCCAATTCCAAAGATGGAATTATCCAATTCCAATGATATAAACCAGCACATTTTACAAAGCTATAGGAACACATTATAGACATTGAATAGGATAGATCCAAGTGCAAAATTAAGAAGGAGAAAAATATAATATGGGATGCACAGGAGAACTTGGAAAGGGGACATCTGCCTTAACACTCTCAGGCCAAGGAACCGAGGAGCAGAGAGTCACTGCCACTTCCAGCCACTTCCTGCTGCATCTGATAGAAGCATAGCCTGTGGCTTGCCGTGGAAGCACAGGCCCAGTGGGGTCAGAATGCTTCCACCCCACAGCCTGAGCTCACGGCAGACATACCAAATGTCTCACGGAGAGCCTGACACTGGGAACTCAAGAACAACATTTCATTTTGCTTGTTAACCATTGAAACTTGGTCACATAATTTCATGAACTGACACTTCCTAATTGTTAACAACAATGTAAAATCAATATAGCCAATTAAAGATTGAAGTTTTACTTTAATGCTTATATATCAAATAATCTTTCATAGAAGATAAGCTATATTTCTGGTGACTGCTTGAAATAAAAACAGTCAAAATAAAGTGAGAACCGTGGAAATAAAATGAATTTCTCAAAACAGAGCAACAGCACATCAAGAAACTAATATAGGTCTCAATTCTTAAAGGAATGAAAATTAAACATGTCATAAAAGTAGTTTCTGAAATCTTTGGTGTTCTCTCTCATTAGGAAAAAATATTAAAATGGAGATTCAAGGAAAACAATTAACAGGAATTCTGAATACTGCTCCAATAGCCAGCTCATTATAATTGAGTGATTCATCTCTTCAAGACCTAAGTAAATTGACCTACGTTCAAGAAAAGATTTAGCACTGACATTAAAAGTCATTTTAAAGAAAATCTGGAAAAGAATCATGACACTGAATGAAATATCAGAACCTTTTGATAAATACTATAAGCAAGAGCGAGCCTCAGCCTATTGAAAAGGCAGTCGGGGTGTGATCTGGAAGACCCTCAACGGCCCCTTGCAGGTGAACCCTCCCAACTCTCTGTATGCTCATATTTACCTGGTTCCCTCTTGGTAGTGTGGGGAATTATTCATTCAACAGAGATTCTATTAAGAATCTACATTATATAATGCCAGTAACTGTCCAAGAAAAGAACTGTCCTGCCCTTCTTTGGCATGGAGGAAAATAAGAAGTAAAAAATACACAAAATTCCTTCTGAAACATATAGATGAAGGAGATAACATACAGTGGTGAGACTGAGAATGAGGATGACAATGTGGACGCGGGTGGTGTACAGGAAGGAACTTCCTTGAGAAGATGACATGTGAGTTGATCATTCAATGATAAGGAGGAGCCAGTCATAAAGATCTAGGGAAGATTAGAAAGAGAATCCCAGCAAAGGGAAGCGTTATTGCAAAGGCCAGAAGTGGAGAATGGGCTTGGTGCCTCGAAGGCAAAGGGATTCTCAATGAGCATCCCCAAAGATTTGATGCCACCCTTGCACAGCTCACTGCGGTGGGTCACAGTGAATGAGGGAGAGGAGGAAAGAGCAACTGGTGACAACTTAGGGGAAACAGGCATGTGTCAAGTCATATAGATCCTTTCCAGTCATAAGTAGCTTAGGTTTATTCTAAGATCATGTGAAACCATTATAAGATTCTAAGTGGTATTAGTATAGGGATGGGGTAGACGACATGATCTGATGTATACTGGAAACAGAGATATTCACATTTTAGTCATGATGTATCCACTGTTCACTTTATACATTTATTTAAAATCCAAGTAGGGAAAAATGCATACATAAGTATGTAGAAAATCAAAGAGAGAAATATGTGCATGAGCAGCAAGATGGTTAAAGGCATAAGCATTATGAGTTTCATGTTTGGAAAGATGCAGAAGTAGCCACAGATTCATCTGATGAAAACAGGGAGGAAAATGCTTTCTAAAAATGGCAGACCATACTGGAGCTAATTATTTGAAGCCAGCGCCTGAGAAAGGGCTTTCTATATTTGGGAGAGAGATCTAAAACAACAATAACAACAAAAAACTCTTACTGACCATCAACTGAGGTGGCGGCCCCAGAAAACACTGGGAAGAGAGAGATGATACAGACACAAGCAAAGGACTGAATCAAGGTGCCCACTGCTTCCATGCCTGGGATTCCCACATCCCTGGTTTTACTATGAGCCAGGAGTACAAAATGTCATCATAGAACACTAGGTAGAGAATGGTAAGAGGAAAAAAATGAAAAAATAAAACAAATTTAAAAACAACTGTTAGAGCTGGCCGTGGTGGTGCACACTTGAAATCCTAGTACTTGGGAAGCTGAGACAGGAGGATCGCAGGTTTGCGGCCAGCCTCAGCAACTTAGTGAAGCCCTCAGCAACTTAGTGAGACCCTATTTCAAAAATAAAAAATAAAATAGGGCTGGGGGTGTAGATCAGAGGTAGAATGCCCTTGGGTTCAATCCCCACTACCATAAAAAAAAACTGTTAGACACCTTCTCAATAAAAGTGATTTAGCTGCCTTTCCTTTCACAATTCTCTTCCCAACTTCTCATCTTCCCTTCCTATCCCCTTCTAGTCTTGGAAAACTGAGCATGTGTAGAAACTGGATGACCAGGAAAGGGGTGCAGTGTTGAGGCCACAGTCCCCCAAGGAAGTGAGACAGAGCAGAGCAGGATGCTGAGTGAGGACATCCACAGAGACTGGCCTGGTGTTGGGAGAAGTGGGGTGGTTGGAAAGTTGGTTAACTGAACAAATGTGTTAACTGACTGAATAAAAAAGTAAATATATCAAAGATAATTGGAGCCATTTTTACTAAGATTTATAATTCACAAGATTTAAATATATATACACAGATATATAAAAATAAATACAGGCCTAGGTACATATACGATTGCATATGCATGTATATGCACATACACATGCATGCACACATACAAATATGCAGACATATACATTTCTCCCCATCTCTATTCCCTAATAAGGCCCGGAAATGATGATATTCCAGTAGCCATGAGCACACTGTAAAGCAAAGTAGCTGAATCCAGGCTAGGTAAAAAAAATACAAGATGAAGGATGAGCTTTAAATAACCTGTTATGCCAGAAAGTCTAGAGAAGGGTGGGGATGTGTCAAAAGGACACAAACCAGTTACTACTACCCAAATCTAGGATAATTCAAATATTGAAAAAATTTATTTTTTTATTTTATTTCAGAATAGGGTCTCACTAAGTTGCTGAAGGCCTTGTTAAGTTGCTGAGGCTGGCCTCAAACCTGAGATCCTTCTATTTGAGCCTCGCAAGTACTTAGATTATAGGCATGTGCTACCAAATCCAGAGTAAGTATAAAAAAAATTCTAATGAAAATATTGTATTATACCCTGTCCAAAAAAAAAAAAACCAAGAATCTATGAGCCCATAGTTATATAATTAAATAAATGCTATGAGAGAAGGAAAAATTCTTTTTCATGGTAGAACACTAACCTACACATGTTAAAAGAATAATGAAAATAGATAATCATCACTTGGCAACCAGGATAATGATAGTTACTACAAGCGGGAGTCATCAATGAATGCCAAGACTTGGAGTTTTCACATAATATAGCAGTATCTCCCCACATAATGCTAACAGAATACAAAGAAAAAAGGGGTAATTTTATTATTTTTTATTTTTATTTTATTTTATTGCAGAACTGGGGATTGAACCAGGAGATTCTACCTGCAAGCTACACCCCCAGCCCTATTCTTTTATTCTTTATTTTGAAATAGGGTCTCACTAAGTTGCAGAGGGCCTAAGTAGCTAAGGCTGGCCATGAACCCGGATTCTCCCGTCTCAGCCTCCCAAGTACTGGGATTACAAGTGTGTGCCACCACACCCAGCTAAAAAAGGGTAATTTTAAAAGTAAGAAACCAGCCAGGTGCTGTGACACATGCCTGTAATCCCAATACTTGGAAGGCTGAGACAGGAGGACCATAGGTTTGAGGCCACCCTCAGTAACTTAGTGAGACCCGCAGCAACTTGGTGAGACCCTGTTCCAAAGTATGTATAAATAAATAAATAAATAAATAAATAATAAATAAATAAATAAATGGTTAGGGATGTAGCTCAGAGGTAAAAGGCCCCCTTGATTCAATGCGGAAGGAAGGAAAGAAGGAAGGAAGGGAAGGAGGGAGGGAAACCTAAGGACACTGTCTTGACTAGGAAATCAAAGTTAGTATCACCAGTGACTTGAGAGGTAAACATTGTGTGCCTCCTGATATTATACACTGAGAAGAAAACAGAATCATTTCTATATCCTGCCAAGAATGCATGCTCCAAGTTTAGTCATGGAGAAACACCTGATAGATTCACAAGGATCATCCTACGGAATAAAAAGCCTTTACTCTTAAATACTCTAAAATTAAATAAAATAATTATAAAATAGATATGAAATATGAAATAATAAAAATATAAAATAAATTATAAAAATAAGAGCCTGTACTCTTAAAGACTCTAGAGGACATGGTAGACAGAGAATGAAGAACTGCTCCAGATTGAAAGAGGCTACTGATAGCTGACGAGTAAATGCAATACATGATCCTAGATTGCATGTGGGCCACAGAGGAATATGAGGCATTGATGAGACAGATGGTTAAATCTGAGTGAGGTCAGCAGGATAAATTACAAGAGTGTCCATGTTGATTTCCTGATTAGGAGGCTGTTTCATGGTAATGTAAGGGAAAGTCCTTGTTTCTGGGAGGTAGACACTAGTGTGTTTACAAACAAACACAAGTACAGAATGGAGAAATGGGAAAAGACAAAAAAAGTTAACAATTAGGAAAACCAAGTATTGGGAATGCAGGGGTGCTTTAAGAATTCTTTCAATTTTTCTGTAGATTTGAAACAACTTAAAAGCTAAAAAAATAATATATGAAATGTTCTAACCAAAATGCCCAAACATATGAAAAATTTGTTGATAAGAACAGAAATAAAAATCTCACCTGACCCAAAAAAACTATCTCAACACATAGAATCTGAATTCACTCCAAATAAAATTAATTTCATGTGGCACTATAAAATAAATATATAAAGGATGCTCTTTTACTTATAGAACCAAAATAAGCTTTTAGTAAAAAGATCAAATAAATCATCAAACAAACATAAACACAAAAGACATTATGTGAAAGAAGAAAATTGAAACCTTGAATATTGTATTTGTTTTCTATTGCTATAGGAACAAGTAAGTACAAATTCAGCAGCTTAAAACAAAGTCCATTATCATCCAATAGTTCCTGAGGGTCAAGTCTGGGCTCAATGTCACTCAACTGGTTCCTCTTCTCTGGGTATCACAAGTTCAAAAGCAAAGTGTCTGCAGAGTTTGTCTGTTTCTGAAGGCTCGGGGGAAGAATCCACCTGCAAGCTCATTTAGGTTGTTGGATAATTCAGTTCATTGTGGGAAGACTGAGATCCCTATTTCCTTGGTAGCTATCAGCCAAGGACCACCTTAGCATCTAAAGACATCTCTGTGTTCCTGGCATGTGTCCCCCTAAACTGCAGAGTCTTTCTCAGAATTGGAATCTGACTTCCCTTCTTTTTTGTATCTTTTCTACCTTCCTCTTCTGTCACATCTCTTTGTTTTGAGCCAGACATGGTTCTCTGCTTTTCATGGCTCATTTGGTTACATTGGGCCCACTAGGATAGTCCAAGATCATCTTGTTTTAAGAAGCATCCAGAACCTTATTAAATCTAAAGGTCCCTTTGCCATAAAACATATCAAAAGGAATAAGGATGAGAGCACTGGGTGGGGGGATATGCTTATTCTGTTACTACAGAGGTTGAAAAACATGGTTGCTATGGATTGCACTGTGGGACTCAGTTCTTCACTGTTCCCTGTCACTGATTTTGGAATTCCTCCCATAACAGCAGAATATATTTCCACTTGCCTTGACTTTGGTCACAGCCAATTTGAATTACTTTGTCCAACAGAAAGAAGTTGAATGCCTTCAGAAATTTTGGGTATTTGTATTTGCCCTCTTATATGTCTACCATCACCATGAGAAGAACATCCTTCTCTAGCTCTCTGAGTTCAAGGAAGACGAGAGGTTCATGCAACAAAGTCACCCCAGCTGAGTTCAGCCAGGACCAAGAGTTTCCAGTCGATGCACAGACATGTAAATAACAATGAAAGGAAATTTTAAGTCACTGATTTGTATGGCAATATCCTATGTAACAATATAATGAGGTAAATTCTACTCTAAATAGAGTAAAAAAAAATCAAAAAGTATAACTGAAGAATTCACTCCAAACCCAGTAAACGAAGACACAGAAGGAAATAACAACAATTGTAGAGTGCAGTTAAGAAGAGACATGGGGGTGGATGGAAGGGCTCAGAGCATAAAACTGATAGTAGTTACAAAAAAAAATAAAGAGTATAGTGTGGTAGACAAGAATATTTGTAGAGATAATAGATGAAAATTTGTCATAATTTAGGAAGTATATAATATTTGAACATCAAATTAAAGATAAATTCATATTTACACTTAGGGGAAAACTGCAGAAAAATATTCTTTCATAATTAAATGACTTATAATGAAATAATTGTTCTGATAGAGTTCTTAGGAACAAAAGACAATGGAGCAATGTCTTTAAACAGCTGAGGAATAATAAATATAAATATCCAATTTTATAACAAGCTAAATTAACACTCCTGGCTAAGTTCATAAGACACTTTCAGACATATAAATGCTAAAAATATTTAAGAGTGCCGGGCACTGTACTTGGGAAGCTGAGACAGGAGGATCACAGGTTCAAGGACAGCCTCAGCAAGTAATGAGACTCTCCTCAACCTAGTGAGACCCTGTTTCAAAATAAAAAATAAAATCAGGCTGGGGGTGTAGCTCGAAATTAGAATGCCTTTGGGTTCAATCCTCAGTACCACACACACACAAAAAGAAATTCAAACATTTAAGAAAATTATAAATGATCACAAAATACTGATGAATGAGCAATAGTAAATTATAATTATATATTAGCTATAAAATCATTATTTTTCACTTAAAATAGGTAAAAATCACCTTTCACTCATTAATAAACAATATATAAAGAATGTTCCCCATCATAATCAGGAACATGAAAAATTAAACCACATTCATATATCATTTAACATTTTCTGGCCTGAATAAAGTGAAAATGTCTGACATTTTAAGGTCTTGCAAAAAAGAATTCTTACAAACTGCTAGTGGTAGAGTATAGCAATACAACACTTTGGGGAAAGTAACTAACTAGTATCATCTAGGAAAGTTGAAGATGTATCTGCCCTTCACCCATACAACTTTTAGACATATTTAAAATATCTCCCCAAGGTACTCAAAAAGAAAATACAAAAATACTCACTGTATCACTGATTTTCATAGCATAATATGGAAAGTACCTAAATGACCATGCAAAATAGAAGGGATAAATTATTTTAAGTGTATATATACAATACAGCATTACGCAGATGCAAACATAAATGAACAAAAATTACATTTATTAATATATATTCTCAAAAATATAAGACTAAGTAAAGAAGCAAATTTCTGGATAATGTATAAAGTGTGAAACCATTAAGGTAAAGTTTTAAAACATCAAACAATAGAATATGTTCTTACAGATGGATATATATGCAGTGATAGTATAAAGAAAGACACTGGAATTATAAATATCAAATAAAGGATAGTGCTTAAATCAGTAGGGAGGTGAAAGCGAATAGATTTGGGACAAAGAACTTAAGAAGCTCCCAATGTAAAAATAATGTTAGGCTATTAAAAAATCTTCTCAAGCAAATATAGAAAACCATTAGGATATGATAAAGCTGAGTGTTAAATACATAGGCATATTATTTGCTGTGTCTTTCTGTATGTCTCTAGGATTCTGTAACAAAAATAACTGAACCATTTTTCTCAAGAGCATTCAGCCTATTTCTGTAGAGAATGAAATGTAATCTAGGAGGGTGTTTTAGTGCATTAGTCCTCCCAGGTGTGAGCACATTTGCACAAGTGGAGAGAGTGAGGCTGCTTTTGTAGCTATTAAATACTAATGGACATATATATATATATCAGGCTATCCAGTCCCTGCATGTTTTCTAGGGACTGAGGGTGGGGCAGGATTTTCTGGCATACCTCAAATCTCTCTAGTAGTAAGACTCTCTGACCGGCTGAGGTGAACAGCAACAATTAGCACTTGAATAGCACTTAAAGTAAAACCTTTTCAAGGCTTAGGGAAGTGCTGTGGTGTCTTCAACACAGCACAGGATTAGGAGGTAGAAAGACTTGGGCTCAAATACTTTTGCCCAGGTTATTCAGATCATACCTCCCTTGACCTTCTTCTCAAAACTTCAGAATTCTCATCAACAAAAGGAGAGTCACATTACTTCACTTGGAGAACACAGTGAAGAATAAATGAAACGACATGTATAAAAAAACGACATGTATAGTACCTAGTATGCACTTAGTATGTTAGTCCCTTAAGCTTCTTTCAAGCAAAATTGATGGAAACAAACAACAAAATGCTTCAGAAACCAGATACAGTTGTGTATAACTTAATGACAGAGAAACTATCAGTAGGCATTTTCATTGTGCAAGTATATACATTGTAAGATCTACAATGTAAGAAAGGCTCCAACATCACTAAGCAAAAGGAAATTTTCAGCTCCATTATAATCTTATGGGACCGCTGTCATAGATGCACTCCGTCCTCGACAGAAACGTCATTCTGTGGCATGTGGTTGTATATGAACAGTGTGTGGCAGGTTTTTAGTAATGAAGAAAATGCAAGTCTTAACAACCTAAGGTGTTAGACTGCATGTGTCTGAATGTGCCATGTGACATTTCAGTGTCAATCTCCGCACCTGGGAAATGGGAATAACAAACCCGAATTGGAGAGTTATTGGAAGACCCCAGTAAGTTAAGGACTTTCATAAGTTAAAGTGCTAGGCACAGAAGGGCAATGAGACACTCAATAAACAGTAGCTGCTATGAGTAGTGTTATTGTCATCAGCATTTTTACTCTCCAAAAAGAGAGAGAAAGAGAAGAAGAAAACAAATTGAGAATTTGTGATCATACAGTAAGAAATTAACTCAATTTATGAACCATGAGTAAGAAATTAACCAGGAATTTCAAAATCATGAATAATCTTGTTCAATCTAATGTCTCCAGACAAACTCTCAAGAAACTAACACTCCATCCACAACAAACCTTGACATAATCCCTAGAGCTTTCTCAAAATGATTGACAGTTAATCCTTGGCAAAAATTGACTAAGATACAATAAATGCTTATGTATTACACCTTCATGCCCTCAACTAATATGTTCAGAGAATAATAAAATCTAAAATGAAGTTTTTCAAATGTGAAGCATTTTTAAAAAAGTTATTAGAATTTATATTGTCTAGCATCCATCTTTTTAAGGTATGTTCTTTTGTTAGTTTTCAAATCTCAGGAATCATCCAAAACTATAGGTTACACTATTTGTTCTCAATGTATGGTCTCTGGACCAGCAGCATCAACATCTCCTGGAAACATGTTAGAAATGCAAATTCTAGGGTCCCATCTCAGCTCTACCAAATCCAAAACTACATGGCTGAAGCCCAGTGAATCTGTGTTTCACAAGCCTTCTAGGTTATTCTGATGCAGGCTAAAGTTTGAGAAGCACTAGGTTGCAGAATTGTAGATCCCCAGTTTCCAAATCTTGAAAAAAATAGCCCAGTGTTACTTGACTACAACTGACAGAGGTAGGCTATACAAGAAATTCACACAACAGCCTACAGCCTGGATTTGAAGACTTCTAAGTTCCTTCCACCTTTGAAGTTACAAATAGTGGTCTCTGTATTTGCAGAAAGTGCTTTAAAACACAAAGGAGACTCCACAACATGATCTTTTAGTTCCCTTCCACCCGAGAAGTTCTCTGATGAATGATCCAGTACGGCATGAAGGGAACCTTTAAATGCACACTGGAATCTCAGCAAATGTTTTCCTGGAAGAAGAAAGGAATAAGGCTATGTTGGCTGCATAGCTTTAGAATTCCAACTGTTCTGCTTCTAATGTATTCATTCAAACTAAATGAAAAGCATCCTTCCAATGTGAAAGTTAAAAATGAGAGACATACACAAGGATCCCCAAAGCCAAAGATCTGCTCACATGCTCTCTGGCTTGGTTCTGAAGAGTGAGACATAGGTAGATTGCCTTGGTGGCCACTGACAAAAAGACCCTATCAAGTTCAAGGGGCCCCTACTGAGAAACAAGCAGCAATCACATACATGCACCTCTCATTCAGGGTCACTACAAAGAAACTTCTTAAAGAAACATTATTATGCCGGGCGTGGTGGCGCATGCTTGTAATCCCAATACTTGGGAGGCTGAGATAGGAGGATGGCAGGTTTGCGGCCAGCCTCAGCTACTTAGTGAGGCCCTCTGCAACTTAGTGAGACCCTGTTTCAAAATAAAGAATAAAAAATAGGGCTGGGGGTGTAACTCGGAGGTAGAATGCCCCTGGGTTCAATCCCCAGTACCGCAAAAAAAGAAACATTATTATGCTATAAATTTAAAAAATACATATTTAAAAATTTTATTTAAATGCCCATTTTACCATTTCAAAGTTGACACTAAGCCCAGATGTACATTTACCTTTTCCTAAACTGGGCACTAAAGACTTTCTTAGAAAAAGTGTGGTGCCCCCTGCCCCCAGGAATCCTGACCATCCCCTTTGCTGCAGGAGACAGAAAGCACCCCAAACCCTACAAAACATCCTTTCTCCTTTCAGTCTGTGAATTCTACCCCACCAAAAGACACTTTATTCCAATGACCTGCTCCAGAGTATTCTAGATGGCACCAAAATGAAGCAATTCTCTTGCATATTCACTTCCATCACTAAAGGTCCACTGACAACTTTGATTCTTGCATTCTGCACCAATTCCCACTTCTCCTTAACTTTACTTGTATTTATTTATTTTGTGGTACTAGGGATTGAACCCAGGGTCATTCAACCTCTGAGCTACACCCCCAGCCCTATTTTGTTTTTTATTTTGAAATAGGATCTCACTAAGTTATCATGGGCTGGCCTCAAACCTGTAATCCTCTTGCCTCAGCCTTCTTAGTACTTGGATCACAGGCCCAGCCACCTCTCCATTCTAAGCTCTCCATAACTTTACTAGAATAGGAGCACCTTGGACAGTGGTAGAATCCATTCTAAATAGGGCTGCAGACTTCCTTGCCAGAAGGTTTATCCCAAATCAAAGTCATTCCATTCATTTCCATCCAAATTAAGACATGTTCACAAGACATCTTAATTCCTACCTTTAATTCAGCAGGAAAATTGTGTCAGATGAAATCGTTTCAAATATCTCCCATGTGGCCAGAGCTAAGCTTTACATAAACTCTAAATAACCCATAGGATCATATATAGACCCAGTAGGATGTATAAAAGATGAAGTGTCAACTTTTCACCTTATTTTTATTGTTGATATTTATGACATATCAATAGAGTCCTGGGCAAGAGAATTGCTAGTAAATTCTAATACTCTCCTAAAGTTAATATGGAAATCTGTGTGTTGTAAAATCCATACAGTGATTCAGTGGATGATTTTCTTCTCCATATACCAAGCTCTAGTCATATTCTCATTGAATTCTACATAATTCATAACACATTCATACTATGAATAAAAAAGCGACATTCTAGTAGGGCGATTTCCAATGTATAATTATAATGCTACCTTTGTTGCTTGCTTTCTGTATGAATCACTAAGTAAGGTTAAAATGGAGTCACAGAGTGCTTTTCAATAAAATAAAGGCATCCATAAACAATTCTCATGTTAATTATTTAAAATCAGCCTCAAAATTGAGGAACACGAAGCAGGTAGTAGGGTGTTGCTTCTGCTTCTTGTAATATATAAACGTTATTATCAAATTACTGAGGCAGAAAGTATTTTCATGTAATGAAAGCCATGATTGCATTTTCTGGTTATGGCTCTTTCCCCACATGACACTAAGCATAAAAGAGAATCTTAACAGTGACTTTAAGACATTTGTCTCCGTGCCCAGTATCTCCTTAGTTGCCATATTTGGATCCCTATCAGAAGAGGCTTTGACTTGGGAAGCTCAATCTCTCAAGCCAAATCACTATGGGTGTTGACATGGATGGCAACAAAGGCCTCATTTTGTCAGCAAGAATCTCCACTCTTGATTCAACCCCTTGATTAATCATGACTGATGAGCATCCTTTAAGAAGTCTACTTAGGAAGGTACTAGACTACCTCCGATACCCACCAGAGTTCCCGCATCAGGCCACCCACACTGTGGCCATGAATAGGAATGGTCCAAATACTCCTTTTGTATAAGTAACATATCCTAGGACCTGTATAATATTCCAAGAAATCAATGGGAACTTTCAATTTAAGCTTTAAATGTTCAGGAATATCTTAGGACGATACCTCTCTCTTCTTTGACATAGCTATAAAATGTTATTTGAATTTTAGCATACTACTATTCAGATTAATTGAGAAGCATGATAAATTCATGCTCACAGACTACCTCCATCCAATCTAGAAGAAACAAAAAAAAAGTTCATCTTGCCTCTGTGAACTACCACGGCAACTCCTTTCCTAAACCAAAGTTCACGACAGGTTAGCACAATGCTTCATTCTGTAATTGCTTGTAATAGTGCCTTTCAAATTTTGTTCCTTTATAATATGAAACTCTAGAAAATAAAGAGTTTTTATTTAAACATAATTTTTCTACTTGTCTCAATTATGCTTTTGTTATTAAAAGTATTTACAGGGCAAAAATATGAAGTGGTATATGAAATCTTGTTACAAAGCTTATTGAAAAATCCGCATGCCTCTTTCTGCCACACTGTGAAATATGTTTCCCCAGATGCCGCACAGTTAAAAAAGAAAAACCTTTCTCACTTATCATGACTTCTTGTCCTTCCCTGGAGCAGAATTTAGGATCATGGCCAGGTCCTAAATTCTTGCACTACCTCTTGCACTAAGCGAAATAATTCCCACTGTTACACCTTTAGTTGAGCTCTTCATCTTTCCCAGAATCCTCTCTTCACTATTACCCACCTATTCAAATCTCCCAATCCTTCACCTCCTATATGGGGGGATCCAAGGCTCAAGGCTCTCTCCCTTCATTGAATCTTCTCTCTAATCTATAAAGATAATAACAATCATTTTCCCCTCCCAGATCCAAAAGCCTGTTATTGAGTCCCTTTGCATCATGTTAGAGGTTTGAGTTGATAAACATACTTCTGTCCAATTTCAAGTAATCTACAAGCAGATGCTGAGGTGGATTTGGGAAACAGCTTGTTTACGAGGTATCAATACCAGAGAAAAGAGGAAGGGGAGCCAGGGATGTGGCACATGTTTGTAATCCTAGTGACTGGGAAGGCTGAGGCAGGAGGATGGCAAATTCAAGGCCAGTCTCTGCAACTTAGTAAGAATCTATCTCAAAAATAAATAAAAATGGGCTGGGGATATAACTCAGTAGTAGAATGCTCCTAGGTGCAATCCCCAGGACGAGAGAGAGAGAGACAGACAGACAGACAGACAGATAGACACAACAGATGGGCAGAGAAAGAAGATGAACCACAATTTAGGTTTAGCAAAGTCTTGGCCAACCCATCCTGGAGTTCTGGAGAGAATACGGCCTGTTGGGTATATGTCATAGGTCAGATGGACAGGCCATTACACATTCACCTAGCTCAGTTACCAGAGAAGCATGGGCTGTCCTGGATTGCGAGGGATCCCGGGCAAGCTGGCTTTTTTGTTGTTGCTTTTGTTTGTTTGTTTTTTGTGTGTTATAAGAAAAATCATTGGAAGTTTGAGGATTTAGGTAATTTCATAACATTTCACAATATATATATATTTTTTTTTGGTGGTACCGGGGATTGAACCCAGGGGCATTCTACCTCTGGGCTACACCCCCAGCCCTATTTTTTTTTTTTTATTTTGAAACAGGGTCTCACGAAGTTGCGGAGGGCCTCACTAAGTAGCTGAGGCTGGTCGCGAACCCAGATCCTCCGTTCTCAGCCTCCCAAGTACTGGGATTACAAGCGTGCGCCACCACGCCCGGCTTATTTCACAATATTTAATAATAGCGATTGCAATGTAAATAAGTAGGTACTTCATAAATAGTTAAAGAAAATTTCAATGAAATATATAGCCAAATAAATTTAAATATTTTGGTACAAGAATCCTAGCTAAACAATTAGTACCTTTTTCATGAGAATGTTTGTATTACTTTGATATACTTTTTGAACACATGAAAAATAGATTTAAAAATAAAACAATATATTAAAACTTTTGATTTAAAACAAATGAAAACTATTCAACATCTACCAATCTCCTCTCCCTTTTGCAGCTGAGACAGGTTGTAAGAGCTGACAGCTGGAGGCTATCTGCTACCCATACTTCCCACTGCTGCCTCCCAGAGAACGAGCTCCTCTCCACATCTGCCCCAGTGGTCCTCATCTGTTCTCACTCAAGTCTAGTCTCAGCTCTTCTTCCAATTATCTTGCACAAGTTCCCAATTCCCTTGCTAGTCTTGTCCTACAGTTGGCAATGAAAGAATAGAGAGCAGGAGAGAAGGAGAAGCCAGGATTCTTCTCTCTCCCTGTCTATTTGGGTGGCCTCTTCTCTCTGGTTCCAAATCCTTCCCTAAGTGTCATTCAGCATTCAGTAGGCAGGCCAGCTGTAACGTCAACTTCCACCTCTCCCTCCTTTGTTCCTCCAGATTTAGAGGTACTGGTAGCTTTCAGCTGTCATCTGTTGATTACCACACTGTCTATTGCTTGGCTTCTCAGCTCTTCCATTCCATATGTCATCAACCCCCTATGTTAAATTCTCTCTGTTTGAAATATCCGGAAGGACTTTATTTTGCCTGATTGGACTCTGATTAACTAATCTTTATCAAAAATAAAACCACAGTGCTGTGCGCTTGTATGTTTCTATTACTCTGAACCTCAATATGATATATAATTACAATGTGCCAATAAAACACACACACACACACACACGGCCAATATCTATAAAAAGATCAAAGTCACAGAGTTCTGCACAAAGGGTGTTGGAAGTGTAGGTTTTCTGTCCTAAAGAGGCTAACCCCTCAAAATACAGCTGGAACTCCACAAAGATATTCCTTAATGGTTATGATACACATTGTCCCACAGCTGGGAACAGTGGGTGGCTGTTGAATCATACAATCATGCAAACTTAAATAAAACACAAGTGCTCAAAGAGCACCCCTTTTCTCCTAGGAGGACAACAAGGCATACTCCAAAACCCAACACTACGATGATATGTCAGAGAAGCAGATGCCTCAAAACTGTCAGGGTATTATATTTTGGACCCCTCTTCACCTGCCCAGTACAGAGAATCAGGCTTATTAAAATACATATCTTTAATCTGCCAACCAGGTGATAAGTTACTACACATGGATCATCTTTAGATATCTATAAAAATAGGTGTATGTCTCCATCATGGTGCTGGGATCCACATGGGTTCTTTGCATGTCTGTTTCTTCTTTTGGGGGATGGCACTAATTCTGACTTATCAAATTTCACCCCTAAGTACACGGCATATAGTAAATTCACATTAACTTTCTCTTGACTATTAAAAAGTTTTCATATTTTTCTCCATCTTTATATATTACCTCTGCATGTGATATGGTTATGATGCAGGAGAAAAGAACAAAGGAGCATTTATGAATATGATTCCATTATGCAGGATAAGTATGTTAATGCTAAGTGTCATCAGAGAGAACTTTAGATGAAACTAGGATTCCTCTTGGGAAATGTAAGAAATGCAATGTTACAACAGACTTGATAAAATTCTAACTTTTCCCCCAATAGACACCAATAACTCTAACAATGGAACATTGCATTACCTCAACTGAAAGATTACCCTTGACAATAGATGTATAAACAATGCTTTTAAATCTGTTAAGTTAAATGAAAGAAAAGAAAGAAACTTCTTGAAAGCAAAGGAAAGAATCAAAAAGAAAGAAACAATTTGGTATGAATGAATGGTTATTTTATTCAATTTCAAAACTACAATGACATTTTTTGGAGAGGGAGAACACACCAGCCAGTACCCAATTAGAGTTCATTATGGGGGGAGGGGTACTGAATAATTTCAATATATGAAGGATTCCGCTTGATGCTTTCACATACATTTTCTTGGTCTTAAATAAGTCTGAGAAACAGATTATTGTCCCACATCATGGAGAAAGAGACCAATAAAGATTATGTTACTTGCCCAAAATTAAATAGCCCAGTAATAGGGTCAGGAATCACAACCAAAGTCATCTAATGTCAAAAGCTCCTGATTTTTTCACCCACTCTCTTACATGAACTGAGTGACATTATTGTTCCTTTAGTGCAAGTGTTTTGCTAATTATTTTATAAAGAGGAGGGATTACTTTGTGTTTTACTTCCAGATGTCAATTTTAGGAGCCATAGCAGTTTTTATTCTCCTTATACTCCTGAGGTAGAAACTAGGGGTTTTATTATGGTATCGTCTCTTGAAATCGCCTCCCTAAATAATTTTTCTAATTATTGCTTTCTTGCCAAGATAATATCTGTTAAATGCATGCCTATCTGTGAACTGATACTCATCCACTTATTAGAATTAACCTATCTTTGACCCTCATAATGGGACCAGATTGATATAGTTGAGATTAATGAGTCAATTATTTTTGGACAAGGTACAAGGAACACAAACTGTTTCATCCCATTCGTACCTCTTGGTGTTCTCTACTTCCTGTGTAGCTTTTGACATCTATAAAATAACCCAGTGCAGTTTTTTTTTCCAACTTAACAATGATGAATGCTGGTATTTTCTCAAGAACACAGAAATCATTTGGATGAAAAAGGAAGTGATAACGCAAGAGTGCAGGCTATTCTTTAAAAACAATTGTCCTTAAATCCTTTTATTTGACAAATTCATGCTTCCACAGACTTAGCTGCCTTAAAGTGTCATTTTTATAGTTCAATTAGCCTGCTAGGAGGACCTCGGTCCCATTATTGGTAGAACAGGAGACACCTGACAAATTAGCAACAAACTAACACGGGAAAGAAAGCACTAGAAATCTCCAGAATCACCAAGAAGTCCGTTATCATGACAGTAAGTATGAGATTCCTTACACAAATCTACTTAGGTGAAATGACCCTCTCATTTTAGCAGACACAATGAGAGATCTTTGTCTTTGTAGAAGGTCAGGGTCCATATGGTTGCAGTAGCTAAGAAAGGTTTGATTTTTGTTTTAAATGTACTTTCTCCATGTTTACAGTTTATCTACCATCCACCCATGTATGATTCCCAAATTATGTCTCTAGCTCTGACTGCTGGTGTGAGGTCGGACTCATTCTGTACCACCTAGATGACAGCTCCACTGTCCGGCCTGTGGGTGTCTCTCATTCCTCCATCCCACCTGTATGTTCACCTGGAACAAGACAGCCAACATTTTCACCAACTCAGGAAGACCCAAATAAGACCCTCACGGCCCATTTCTCTTGTTCTTGTTTTCAAGTTTTTTCTCATTTCTGAACATGCATTGCCTTTAAAATGGACTGAAATATTAAATTATAAATTTTTTTGTGTGTATGGTATTTGGATTGAACCCAGGGACATTCTAACTCCAAGCTACACCCCAGCCCTTTTTTAAAATTTTTTGTTTTGAAACAGAGTCTCGTTAGGTTGTTGGGAGTCTCGTTATGTTGCTGAGGCTGTCCTCCAACCTGTGATCCTCCTGTCTCAGCCTCCCAAGTACTGGGGTTACAGGTGTACACCACCACCACTGCTGGCTTAAATGTATACACTTAAAATACATGTTAAGCAAACTATGGCGTCTGACAGATCGGGTTTAAGTCTTGGCTGTTACACCTCCCATTGTGTGGCTTGAGTGAAGGCATCTAGCCCACTGTGGCTCTAGTTCCTGATCTGCAAATGCAGGGTGGTAATGATTCTTACCTCATAGAGTTGTTGGGAGAATTACCTAAGGGTAAGGAATGGGAAGGACTTGGCATGCAGCAAGGGCTCAATAAACACTGTAGGCATTGATGATAATCTAAAAAGCTCACTTTGCTATTTCCCTCTTCTTTGGTAGCACCACCAACTATCCAGTCAGACACATCGAAAAAATCTGGAGTTATTTCATATTTTCCTTCTCATTCCCTATGGGACTTATCTTCTGCTCTGCCATTCTGCTGAGTGCATGCCTCTTGACAATGTATTTTTCCTTTTTCCTCTATCATCATTTGCCATTTCCTTCCTGGTTTATAACAGGTTCATTCCCTTCCAATCCATACAACACCCAGAGTGAGTTCCTGAAATACAAGTTGGATCATACCCCTCCTGTATTGGAAATTCTGCAATGGCCCCCATTGTTAGGATGAAGTTCAAACTCTTTTTCAAGATACCCAAGGCCATTATTTATCTGGACTCTGTTTACTTTGGCAGTCCCATTTCTGTCCAATCATCCAAACCTCTGCCTTTGCCTGTGCCTCACCTTCTGCCAGCCACCCAAGCTGTTCCTCAACTTCCAACTCAGAAAGCCCTCCCTGACTTCCTCTTCTGCATTCTTTTGCATACTACAGTTGTATGCAATCAATCTGCCTTGTACTTATTTTTATATCTTTCTGTTTCCTTTATTAAATTGGGTTCCCCTTAAGGCAAAACTGTCATTTCAACTTAATACCCCTGGATCATAATATAATGTCAGACACATATCTGGTACTCAATAAATGCTTATTGAATGCATATCCTTGATGTGTAAGAGAAACCACTTCAAAGCCTTTTGACTCAACCCAGGTACATGCATCTGTCTAGGCCTGTTTGATTTCTTTGATGGAAATCATGAATTAGCAAAACCAACCTAAACAAGCAAGACCAAGATAATTGTCAGGCTGCACTGAACCAGCAGAAAAAGGGGACTAATGATTTCCACACAATAATATTAATCAATAGGTTAAAAAGGGCACTACTTATTTCTTTGAAAGTCTGTTCCCCTTACGCCCTCCACTCTGAAGGTCACGTGTCTCCTGGGATTGAGAGTAGTTTCTGCCAAGAGGAAGGAGGTCAATGCTAGACTCTTGAGTCTCCAAGCCCCAAATTAATGAGTCCATAGTGAGACAATAATCTTGAAGGTCAGGGTTTATAGAAAAAGCTCTGTTTTTTAAACTACTACTATTATTATAAAACTCTCTGTTTATATATCAAAAGTCAGCATGCTGAACTCATATTAGAGTTTTACTCTAAGCCACGGGACTGGGGCCAGAGGACATGATACTGGAGAAGCTTCCACCTGCCAGGAAGCTGAAGTTCTATTTCGATTTCTCATTAGCAGAATCTAGGGAGAAACAGGGAGAACCAAGAGGTTAATGGAGCATCCTCCCAGACAGAGGTGACTGTCAGGCCATGGGAGAGGAGGCGGGGTGAAGGAACTCCAAGGTAAAAACTGCTTCATCTTTGCTCCTTGAAGCAGACTAGGAAAAGCTTCAAATGCTTTTGTCACTTCCCTTGTCCATGATGTTGTCCATATTGTCCATGATGTTCCCTTGTCCATGTTGTCCATGATGGCACAGGAACAACAGAATAGTGTCTCAAGAGTAATTTAGAAATGAATAACAAAGGTTTCTAGGTGGACAGACTAAAGTATTCTCTCACCGAGCTCTAAATATCTAGCATGGCTGAGGGTGGTGCACACCTATAATCCCAGTACTTAGGAGGCTGAGACAGGAGGACCTAGGTTTAAGAACAGCCTCAGCAATGTAGAGAAACCCTCAGCAACCTAGTGAGACCCTGTTTCAAAATAAAAAATAACATAGAACTGGGGGTGTGGCTCAGAGGTAGAATACCCCTGGGTTCAATTCCCAGTACCAAATAAATAAGTAAATATCCAACACAGTAAAGTTAAGGCAGCCTAGAGGTCCTAATAGCTTGCCAGCCTTTCAGGACTTTCCAGTGCTGAGTGAAAGAAAGACTAAGAAACCCATGCTTACAGAACAAGGCATCTGCACAGGTAGAAACTTCAAGCAGGAAACTAAGATTTTATAATAATGATGAACTTCAGCTGTGCGTGCCAGCATGGTGCCTGCAAAATGCAGATCAGGCCTATCACACCTCAGGTTCTATAACAGACACCCACAGCCACACAAAAAATAATCAGACCTCAAAAAAAAGACCCAGAAGTTAGTGGGTCAGCCTCATAAGTTCTTAGTTCACAGACCCAATCTTGGGAAAGAGAGCAAGGAAGGGAACAAGAAAAACTCAGGAAAGCAGGATATTTACACATGCAAAAAATTAAATGACCAAAATATAACTTTATTTTAAGCCAGAAGAGACTGGTATACCCATAATTAGCAAATTTATGTTCCACCAAAACCTGGTACCAATTGAGGGGAGGCTTGCGAGCAAGACGAGATCAATTATAGATAGCACTGGAGCTACATTTATTGCACAGCTTTATTTGTGGTGGTTTAAATCTGGACCCTACTGCATATTTAAATGGTGAAAGGAGAACCACCCTTACCTCTAAACCCAAAACATGATTTGCATTTAAGAATAGTCAAGCAAACTGTCTACCTTCATACCTTCTCTACCCAATTACAATCTTATCCCCCCAAAAAGGAGATCTCAGGAAAACTCAGAATCTCATCCAGACCATCAGACATAAAAATTAACAAATATGTCACTTGATAATCAATGATTTGATCATAAAAAATATTAGTTTACACAACTCTTTAAGACCAAAGCTATATATATAGCAGGTACCATATTTGAGCATTAACTCTAAACCGAGAGCACTACGTAGATGATTTTATTTATTCTTCACATAAACATACGTGTGTGATAGCTTTATGCCCAGTTTACAAATGAAGAAAATGAGCTCCAGAGAAATGGAGCAAATTGTCCTCAAATCACAAAACCTGTAATTAGATAGTCAGCATTTAATCCAGGTCTGGCTGTCTTTCCAATACCAATACCTGGAAGCATTATGCTGTTTTGACTTCCTCTTAAATGAGATGCTCCTTTATTCTAAGGAGACTAAAATATCATTGAGTGTTCACCCCAATGAAGGATGGGATAGAAAAAAAGTCACAGGATGAAGATTAGATATGGGTAAGAATATCATAGAAAAAAAAAGATGAATATATTTGCATCATTCATTTGCTTAGTTTAGGCCCAGTGTTGCTGCTAGAGACACAGCAGTGGACAGCACACCAGTGGCACGTCCAGATGGAGACAATGAATGAGCAAGTGAAATAACCGATATCCCATCACCTAACGAGGAGAGCTGTGAAGCACCAGAAAAGAACAGAGAGGCAGGGCTGCTGTTTTAGGTAGGGTAACACTCTAGGAAACCTTGCAGGTGGCTGAGGGAAGAGCAAGGGTTTCTCATTGAGGAGAGAGAGTGAGATATACACATGTCTAGGGAAAGGACAAGCGGGGGAAACAGAAGCCCTCAGATGAACAGTTGGTCAGCAAGAAGAAGGTTATGGCATGGCTAGAGCCCAGTGAATGATGGAGTTGCAAGAGAAAGAGAGAGAGAGAGAGAGCACGCGAGAGCGCAGTAAGTCATGGCCAGACCATGCAGGACATGGCAGGCCATGGTAAGGACTTGAGAGTTAGTTCTCAGTGGGACAGGAAACCTTGGGAAGGCAGGGAGTGACAAGATTAGTTTTGTATTTTGGAAGATTCATTCTGGATACAGAGGTGGAATACAGAATGCCATCGGGTTAGGAGTGGACACAGGGAGATCTATTAGGAGGTTGAAGCCAGTCCAAGTGAAGATAGCAGTGGAGCTGCTGGGGTTTATTCTGGGATATATGGGGAATATATTTTGGAAGTGTATGCTGGGTGTGGTCGTACATGCCTATAATCCCAGTACTTGGGAGGCTGAGACAGGAGGATCACAGGTTCGAGGTCAATCAGCAATTTAGTGAGATTCTCAGCAACTTAACGGAACCCTGTTTCAAAATTTAAAAGGGGGGATGGGAGCTGAGGGTGTAGCTTGAAGGTAGAATGCCACTGGATTCAATCCTCAGTACCACACACACACAAAAAAAGAAAGTATAGTTAAGAGGACTTGCTAGTGGGCTGAATGTGAAATGTACAAGATAGAGAACGTTCAAGAATAACCTCTAGATTGTTGTTGTTTGGCCCAGGCAGCTGGGTAAACAGTAGTATCATGGGGAAGACCGAAACGAACTAAGGTAGGGGAGGGATGCACATGGCAGGAATGACTAGTTATCATTTCAGGTACAAAGATGACTTTAGATGCCAAAGACAAGATAAGTAGTAGATAGTAAACACAAAAGTGTGAAACTCAGGAGCCCCTGGGACTGGAAATAAGAATCTAGACATCGTCAGCATGTGGAAGCCATTTAGAGGCATGGTATTGGATGAAATCATCTAAGGAGGAAAACGGTTAGATAAAAGGAGTGGACCAAGCACTGAGCCCTAGAACAAGCCACCAATCCAGGGGTCAACGAATGGTGATCCAGAAAAGGTGATGGGAAAGGATAGCCAGTGAGGGGCTAAATCCCCTGAGAGGATGTTAGGCTGCAAGGCGGTTTCACCAATTGGTATAATAGACACAACAGGTTAATGTATGTAAACTAACCAATCATATGCCTACTGGACAAAGAACTAGGTGATATGAGGTTAAAATATTACAGATGTGCACACAAGCATGGGCATCTACTGACAGTAAGGATAGAAAAGGGCTTCTCATCTCTCTTCTCAATTCTGGCTGGAGTTGAGTATGTATCCACTAGAAAAGGGAGACCAAGGGCCGGGCGTGGTGGCGCACGCTTGTAATCCCAGTACTTTGGGAGGCGGAGACCGGAGGATCCGGGTTCGCATCCAGCCTCAGCTCTCGCACTCGCTCTCTCTCTCTCTCTCTCTTCCTGTCTCTCTCTTTCTCTCTCTCTACTTAGTGAGGCCCTCCGCAACCTCGTGAGACCCGGTTTCAAAATAAAGTATAAAAAATAGGGCCGGGGGCGTAGCGCGGAGATAGAATGCCCCTGGGTTCAATCCCCGGTACCGCAAAAAAAAAAAAAAAAGAAAAGAAAAGGGAGATCAAATGAATACTTTCGGTCCCACTGCCCAATTCCTAGCTGGGGCTCCGCACCAGTGAAATTCCCATTCATGATGACACCCATAGGATGTTTGCATAGCACTTCACATACATACTTTTAAAATAAATATGTTTTAAATAATGGAATAACGCTTTCAAAATGCCCTATGCTGTTTTGACTAGCAGTTTTCTTCAGCTCTGAAATTAACTTCAACTTCTTTAATTTCCTATTTGGAAACAGAGACCAGCTGAATGCTCTTCCCACGTGCAATGGACTCTTTTCTGACAACGCAGTCTGCTGTTTTCAGAAACAAGGATTAAGGAGTACAGTCAGAAACTTCCCAAATAAATCTGATGAGATTAGTTTAATTTCTTCCCTGAGAGCAAAGTAAACATTAATTCTCAGTCATTTTCTCTATCCTTATGCAACTGAAACTTCTGTGTTCTTTTTATCAATATCAGGGATAGATTCAGTCCCTTATGCAACAACCCAAAGATGTGTCAGTTTCTCTTCTTCTTGGATGTTCAGGAAATAGGGCACGTGTTTCAGAAAGAGAAAGAAAAAAATGTATTGAAGTCTTTTATGTCTACATTGTTTATGGGGAAACTGAAAATGTAAGGGATGATATTTCAGATATTCTTCCTAACTGAGCACAAAGATGCCAGAACAAACTACTGATTATAGGATTACTCCCCGAAATGATCAAGGATATAACTCAAAAGGCTGCTCACAGAGTGGAGAGGGAGAATGGGCACACACATCAGCTTGCCTAAGGGCTTAATCTTCTCCTGACATTAAGGGAGGGACAGATGTTAGAGACAGAGCCTGCTCACAGCTGCAAAATTTAATGAATTCACATTCTGCATCATGATAATTTACATCATCAATATTCCTAATTTAAAAGTTTCTCAACACTCAATTATTAACATCTCTTAAGAGGCAAGCTAATGTTAATAATCCTATTTCAATAATAACTAAGGAAAAATACGCTTTAGCAGTCACAAGAGAGTTATACCTGGACTCAATTAAAGAGCTCAAATTATCACCCTACCCACTCTCACTTCATGAATGATATGAAAACACAACACATATAGTCTCCCATATATATATGTGCTGGGGATTAAGCCCAGGGTCATTCTACCTCCAAGCTACACCCCCAACCCTATTTTATTTTTATTTAGAAACAGGGTCTCACTAAGTTTCCAAGACTGGTCTCAAACCTGTGATCCTCCTGTCTCAGCCTCCCAAGTACTGGGATTACAGGCATGTTACACCACACCTAGCTCCCTTTTTTTAAATACATATTTAAAGAGGTAGTTTTATTTCATGACCTGAAAATTTTTGGTAACTTTAAAAGTCCGTAATTGAAACATCGGGCTATATACAGTGATGGGTCCTGGTAATTGGGAGATGCCCCAGTATCAGAGCAGAGGTGAGCAGAGTTACATGTGGGCTCTGGTGGCAGACCTGCATCTTGACTTAGCTCCACCAATCAGAAGCAGCTGGCCTCCATCAAGCCACTAAGATAAAAACCTCTCTTCCTGATTTGATGAGGATAAAATGAGACAATGGGTCCAATAGGACATTTAGCTATTTAAAACAGTTCATTGTTGTAGAAACTACAGAAGATAACATGAATGTATTAGTAGCTGTCAATGTGGCATTTTTCCAGAGGCCAACTGTCCATGTGATGCCTGGCGTCATATAGTAGGTATTCAATAAATACTAACTGTTGCTGTTCCTACTGTAATGATGACGATTGCATTTGCATCTTGTTTCTTAATGAGTATCTTCTTTTAAATAAAAAACATTTCACAATTTATGGAATTTATTTCCATCTATGCTCACCAATACCAAACTTACATTTCCCAATCCTAGATACCTCCCAGATAAAACTCTGAGAACTCCACAAATCACCCACACCGTCATAATCAAACATTTCCTTGGGAAACAATTGCTTGTAACAAAACAAGAAAGTAAAGGCAAACATTGTTCCACCAACTTGCCTAGATATTTGGGGCTTTTAAAGGTATGGCATATACACCTTGGAAGACTTCACTGCTGATTTGAAATTGGAATGTCTATCAGAGGATATTAAAAACCAACTCTCAGTTTGACAGAGAGCAGGAAAGAGTCGCAGTCGCTGAGCTGTATCACTTTGCATGTGGCAGACTGTGCAGAAAAACCAAAGATAATATTCAAAACACTTCACCACTGACAGGAGAGATACTGGCCAGGAGCATGGTTCTCGGTGGCCCCTAGCGTACTAGACATTAGCGTACTACACCCTTTGCTCTTGGATTCCAAAAAGTTTCAGCAGCTCAGGGTAGTGACATTTACCAGTCAATATGGAAATGCTTCAATATTTTGACAAGCGATGTGGTCATAGTGTTGTGTACTAGCTACATATCAGTCATGGGAAAACCTCCTCAGTAGGAAAAAAGTTCTAATATGAGTTCTGGTTAGACTATTGAACTCTAAAATTATAAGAATAAATCTTAAAAAAAAGAGGTATGGGAATTTGGAGTTTATGCCACACATTTGAGACAAGTGAAATTTTCAGTGAATATTTTTAGCATTAGTAAATTCTATAATTTTATGAATTATAAAGTGAGTCCCTATGTCTCAACAAAATTCTTCCCATCTGATCTCAAGCCCCTTCCATTTCTTTGCTCTCATCAATGGCCAAGCAAGTAGACCCATTATACATGAGAAAGGAAATGTTTAACGATGGTCTAAATTATTTCAGTTGGCCTTTTGCACTTTTCCTGAGTGGAAAACAACCTCTTTTGTAAACAAGGCTCTAAATCATCAGTTTTCAGAAATGTGACTTTGAATACACAGAAGTAAAATAGCAAAGTTGGATATTTCTAGCAATATTCATTAGAAAGGCCTTTAAATTATGAGCCTCACACTTGACTCTTCACAGTTCACCCAGCTGAGATTAGCTCCAATTATTATCTTAAATCTAAAAAGGAAAGAGATGGGTCATTAAAAGTACCAAACAGTTAACTGTGAGGGGGGAAAAAAGTTCCTAGGAAATAATCAAGATCTATACACATAAGTGTCCTTTACTATTAAACTTATTAGAATATTAATTTCTACCAGTATAATTACCTATCACAGAGTCTATTAATAGATTATTAGATAAATAGCCTACCTCTATTGGTCTAGCTACCAATATTCCCAGACAGAAGACAAAAAAGAGACTAAAGTTATATCTTGACCAGGCTTGGAGAGGCATTATGGTGGATGGTACAGTGTGTCTCAAGTGCTACTTATTAGGAAACTTTGGGCAAGTTACTTCCTAAGCTTCCGTGTCTCAACTATAAAGTGGGGAGACTAATATCATAAGGATATTGCACAGTACTTGCTTAATGCTAGATGTGAAACAAATACTAGCTTTAGACATTAAAGTTTGTATGAATGATTGGAGACTGGGATGGCCAATGGCAGAGTGGTTAGGATCACTGTGTGTACAGCACCATCTTACAATGCTTAAACTTGATGTGTCAAATTGACTGGGAAATAGCCAAATCAGACATTATTTCTCAATGTCTGTGAAGTTATTTCCAGATGAGATTAGGAATTTACTTTGGTAGACTTAGTAAAATACAATGGCCTCCACACTGTGGCTGGGCATCAGCCAATCTGTCACGGTCTTAAATAGAACAAAAGGCAGAAGGAGGGAGAATTCATTCCTTCTGCTTGAGTGCATAAGCTGCGACATGGGTCTTCTCCTGCCCTTGAATTGAGACTTATGCCATCAAGTGGCCTGGTTCTCAGGTCTTCGCACTTGGACTGACCTACACCACCAATTTTCTCAGGATTCCAGTTTGCAAATGGCAGGTCACGGGACTTCTCATTCTTCAAGACTATGAGCCAATTCCTCATAATAAAACAATCTCTTTCCCTTCTCCTCTTCCTCTTCCTCTTCCTCCTCCTTCTTCCCCTCCCTGTTCTTGTCTCTCTCCCCCACTCTTTCCTTTCTCTTCTCTTCTCTCTTTTCTCTATATATGGTTCTGTTTTTCTCTGGAGAACCCTAGCACACATTTTAACCAGCATTCATTACAGCCTACTCTGTATGAGGCACCATTGTCAAACTGGTCATATAAAGAAGTAAAAGCATGGTTACATATTCAAGGGACCTTAAACCCAGTTGAGGAGGTAAAGCATTTACAAGGGAATTAAGTTAACACATTTGCTAAGTGCTAAATGAACAGCACATACAATTATTGCAGGAGTTCCCTAGAAAGAAAAGACCCCAATGTCCTGAACAACATGGAAAAGACTTATACAGAAGTAATGTCCTGGGAATGAAGGAAGGAGAAGCCACATAGAAGTGGACTAGAGCAGAAGAGGGAGCTGGTATACCAAGAGTCATTTGCCGAAACCAAGGAGTATACTCCCAAGGTTGATATTTGATAAGGCTTCAAATGCTCATAAACCATTTGCCTCTAACTACCAAGCATTTCTATTTGGTACACCAACTTTTAGCAGGTCCATCAACAGCTGACGTCCATACTTTTCTGAGGAAGCCTGAACTATCAGGTAGACTATTACAACAGCTTATGTCTTTAGCATAGAGAAATGTATACTTTGCAGAACATCTCTTTACACAGAACTTCAAACACAACGTACACTGACAGGTTAGCTACTCTGCGGAAGACGCAGTGCCCAGTAGGAAGACTGAAGGATCTGAACTCAGATCACTGGGTTAGAGCCCAAGCTCAGCAATTCAACAACTATACAGTCTTTGCCTGATCATTGAATACTACAGTTTCCTCATTGAAAAACTGAGGATGTAAATGTCTCCCTACTTACAGGATTAGGAAGTTATCAGGGTCAAATAAAAAGATGAAGAAAAAGGTTATACAAACATTAATTACTGAATGTGTTTATTATTTTTAATCTTTAGCTGTGATGCTTGTCTTTCTTAATGTAAAGATAATAACAGGGATATCATTTTGAGCTGCCTCTGTTCTCCACTGGCAAAGAGCGCATAGCTTAAAAAAAGGATTATTCTGTAGGCCTCAACTCCAGAGTACCACCCAAATAAGGCAAACTAGGAAAGAGGTGGCACAGCTCCAGAGGACTGAGAGATGGCATGCCAAATAATTTTACTGATAGCAATTACCAGTTGATGATTTTTTTATGTATTTATCGTTGATCCGCATATGTCATTTTCTACTAAGTAGTGTGACTCCTTCATTTTCTAAAGATAATCTAAAAGGAATCAAGAGATATTTATGAATCACTTGTCATAAGATCTCATTCTTAACTCCAAGGGATTTACAGGTAAGGAGAGTGAGAGAATAATGCACATTAAACTCAGAGCAATTCTAGAGAGGCGATAACTAAGTGCCAAACTCTACATGGAACTAAATTTAATGAAAATAATATAGAAAACAAAATGTATTCAAAAATTATTCATTTAAAAAACTAAATATAGATGTTTAGAAGGGGAAAGAAGTTTCAGAGACTGGGAGGAAATGGATAACTAAAAAGATTCAACAGGCATTGAGAAGAAAAAATTTGCATTTATAGCAAAAATTCAACACTGGGGGGAAAAAAACATTACAGTAGCCCATTGAAACTCTATTTCCAAATACGTTAAGGTTAACAAAGCTCAGAACACCTTAATGCATTATCTATGTAAGGTGAATACTGAAGGCAGAATAAAAGAACCCCCGAGAGGCAATAAAAATGAAATCTGAGTGCTTGGAAAAACATATTCAGAGAATCACTGGGGGCTTAACTTATTTGTTTGGTTAAGTTTCTCATTTCATTCCTTTTCAGAGGAAGAAAATGTTCATTATAGTATGCAGCTAATTTTCCATCTTTTAACTTAATGTACTAAAACAGTTTTACATAAAAAATTTCATTTGTCAAATGCCAAACATCTGCACCCTTTATTACAGATCTGCTATTGAGACTCTAGTTTCTCAGGTACCATATGTCACAGTATTTCACTTCAGCTCAATTTTTGTTTATGCACACTCGTGTGTGTGTGTGTGTGTGTGTGTGTGTGTGTGTGTGAGCGCGCATGCGCATGAAGACATGCACAAAGAAAGAAAATGACATCTGGTACCTAGAAAAACAAACTGATGGAAGGGATGTGCTATGAGTCGACCAGACGTGTGTATGAGCATCAACAGACACACACAACTGCTCAATTATAGACCATGATACTCAGTCAGGGTCATGAGCTAGAGTGTGCATAATAAAAGTATAAAAAAGATAAAAAGAGGCAAGAGGTAAAAGGGTACTTTTAAAGGGATTTTTACTATATAATTATTCCATAAAGATTAAAGTAGTATGGTATAAGGAAAATAAATGTTATATATATGTTTCAAACAAAAATAAATCCTAGATAATGGTTTATCTATGGGCTTCGCCCACACACCATACTTTCTTCCTGGCTTATCCCTGGCCCTATTAATTTCAATTCCCACCATGTGCTCCTCTTCGTATTAATGAGTACTTAATATTTCTTCTCTAAATTTAAATGAGACAACCCAATAAAGAACAATGGCCTGGAGCCAGGGGACCCATGTTGTGGCCATAATTTGTCTTCTAATTAGTTATGCAACCTGGTACACATCGCTGCACACCTGCCGCCTGGAAAGCAAGAGTTTCTCCTCTCTGGTCTCAGTTTCCTGATCTGAACGGTGAGGAGTTGAAGCCTGTGCTCTTTAAGGCTCCAGAATCTTCCATAGAGAAGGGGTGCAAACCAGTGGTTCTGTTTCCACCCCAAGCAGCTCCGTAACTGAAGTGGCCAGAGGAGAAAGCCAGGAAAAGAGGTATATGGGCAAAAGATGACGTGCATGTGAGCAAGGGCGAATTGAGCCCAGTGCCTCGGTTTAAAACCTGCTGGGCACTCAGAAGCAGTCTGGGAATGCTGGAAGACTTTTTAAAAGCATAAAAATATGCTCCTTGTCCCCATACAACTTACATTACATCCCTACAGAACTGGCGATATAGTTAGAAAAATGCTAAAATATGTTGAGAAAGAGAACACGGGAAGACACATGCTGAAGCAATGAAAGCCAGAGAGGCCCTGAAAAGAGAGTGTCATGAGGATATGACCAGCACATGGCGAGCCATAGAGGAAGTCATATGTCATCCATTCAAAAATACTTATTGAGGGCTACTCTGTGTCAGGTGCAAAAGCAAACATAGCTCCTGCTCTCGTGGAGTTTATAGCCTCGTAGGAGACAGGCATTGATGGGGAGGTACACGCTGCTGTTAAGAGGTAAAAAGGAGAAGGGATGGAGTAAGCAGACTAAAGGGAACTTTTCAGAAGAAGAGATACTCATGCTAAAATCTAAAACAGAAAGGCAAGAATATTGCAGTCTGAGTATGTTGCATGTGCAAAGGCTCTGTGGCAAGGAGGTACTTGGCAGTTCCAAGGAATTGAAAGAAGGCCTTGTAGTTAGAATACAAAGAGCAAGGAGCACAAGGTGATGCTTGAGATGAAAGGCAAACCCAGGCAGCCAGGGCCTTGCAGGCCAGGCTACCAGCTTTGCTGTGAAATAGCACCACCATCAGATGTGCATTTCTAGAAACTTTACTGGGGAGGGAAAAGAGCAAGACAAGAGGAGACATTTAAGAGGCAACTTCACCGACTAGGTAAGAAATGATGACATACTGGGCAAGGATGGAGGCTCTGAGGATAAAGGAGTAAATAAGAACACCAAGCTTGCTGATGCAATGGATACAGGTAGAAGGAAGAAGGTGTGGTCAGGGACAGCTCTTTGGCCTCTGATTTGCATAACAGAATGAATGACAGTGCCATTCAGTGAGAAAGGAGCACAGAGAAGGCCCTTTATGACAGGAGAGGGTGGTAAGAGTCGAACGCTCTTGAGAGGTTACATAAGATGAGGGCTTGCAGTTTCTCCAGACTGAAGGTCAGGGGGGACCTTCAGAGTGAAGGATCAATCAGGTGACAGCAGAGTGGAAATGAAGAGCTTGAGATCAAGAACAACGAGAACCAAGTGTAAATGCTAACCAGTCTCCACTCACTTGTCAGCACCTGCATGGCTCCTGTGTTATTACACACACACACACACACACACACACACACTAAAACATGCCCCTGAATCATGAAAAAAAAAATGTAAGAACTGAGCTAACTTCAATTCTCATAATCTGCAAGAAAGCAAAGCATACAAGCATACTTCTTCTATTCTCTCTCTCCTCCTCCCCCTCCTGTGTAAGTCTTTCTAAATATCTAGTATCTATTTATAAATAATAACTACATCTTTGTAAGCATCAAGATGTTTACCTGTGTCTTCCTCTACAGAGAGTGGCCTGTGACACACCATAGCACTGTGGCAGCTGCTGCCTCGGTTTTCAACCCAAGATTCTGAAGCTGGGAGGTGCCTCCTGGCCCCATCACCCCACCGTCAACCCCCACTGATTGGCGGCAACAGAGGCTGGCCATCCCATCTGGGGGACACTGAGTCATTCTTTCCTCAAATAAGACTACCCTTTCATCCTCTACTGTATGGATGAATTGTTGCCCTGGCCCAGACAACTAAACTTAAACTTCTCTCTTTGCTGCCTAATGCCACACAAACTTCTTGGCCCCTGTTTGTCCCAAACATTTCAAGAATATCTATTCATCTTTCTTTTCTGACAAAGATAGATCTGGACACTGTACCACCATAAATGTGAGTTTTGTAAACATCTCAGATATTGTATACAGTATTTCACATCAACAAGAGATCCCCAAGAACAGTGGGCAGAAATCCTAGGAAAGTCTGGAACTGACCTACTGTGTCCAGAGGGACTGGGGACTTCTTAGGGTTCTATTTTGGTTGCAGTTACCATAAAGTCAAAACCAGTCACTACTCACAGAAACTACGCTGACTGGCTGTTAATATTAAGCATGTTTTCATTTCGTGCATTTGTTCTAAGTCTCTATTTATCAGCCCATACCCTTTGATAAGAAAAGTTAGAAACTCTGTCCTCTAAGATGTGGGGATATAAATATATAAATTAGTCAGCTGATTAGTAAGTTTACCCCAGAGTTAGATTCTACACTCAGGACTATTGCTAAAATAGGTCAGAGATCACTACTTTTCCATCACAAGTCATGCAGAGATGGAGACATCTGCCAGTGTGGGGAAAGAGGAGTGGAATGTGAGTTAGGAAACCCAGGAAGAGGAATTTCTTCTACTTACTTGGTTGCATCTAAAATTCCATCCACCTCTGTCTTTGGTGGTTTTAAGGACTATTATGCAAACGAATACACAGTGCCAGGTCTCACAAGTGAAGGATTTCACAGCAGATCTTGCTAGAACAAAAGGTCCCCATACCTTCCAGAGGAGGGAAGATAGGACAGGGTGACTTAGGGAGAGAGGATGAAGCTGGAAAACACAGTCTGAGCCCAAAGTTCTCTGGGCCAGTCCTCTTGGAGTCACTCAGTAATCAAAGAGCTCTTCAATACTCATCAACAAATGAGCAAGAGACCACGGGCTCAGCACCTGCGGGACCCTTTTGGGAAGAAAGGATGGGTCAGAGTTACCTCCTTCAAGGTAATTGCAGTCTATTTGGCACCTATGACAAATGTACAAAACAAGTTTAAACCACAGAACACGAGTCCAATTAAGTAATTATGAACTATTTTACATTTCAGAACATCTACTTCAGAGTATATCGTTTCATAACAAAAAGAATGAGACTAACACTTATAGTCATTTTTCAATCTATATCATGGTATTAGGGAACCTGATACAGGCAGAATAACATCCCCACCCCAAAAGATGCCTGTGCATTAACTCCCGGCACCTGTGAATATGTTATTTCACATCACAAAAGGGATATTGCACATGTTTGAAGGAGGACTTTAAGACAAGGAGATGATTCGGGATGATAAGGTAAACCCAATCTAATCATATGAGTCCTTGAAAGCAAAGAACTTTTCCTAAGTATGTTAAAGAGATGAGAAGAAAGAAGGAAGAGAGCCGGGCATGGTGGTGCACACTTGTAATCCCAGTACTTTGGGAGGCGGAGACCGGAGGATCCAGGTTCGCGGCGAGCCTCAGCTCGCACACGCATGCGAATACTCACTCTCTCTCTCTCTCCCCCCCCATCTCTCTCTCTCTCTCCCTGTCTCTCTCTCTACTTAGTGAGGCCCTCCGCAACTTCGTGAGACCCGGTTTCAAAATAAAGTATAAAAAATAGGGCCGGGGGCGTGGAAGTAGAACGCCCTTGTGTTCAATCCCCGATACCGCAAAAAGGAAAAAAAAAAAGAAGAAGAAAGAAGGAAGAAAGACTGCAAGCATACCATAGGAGGGAATGGACTCTGCCACAGGCATCAAGGACAGAGGAAGGGACCATGAGCCCAAGAATACAAGTAGCCTCTAGAAAAGGGGAAAGTAAGGAAACATTCTCCTTGAGAGACTTCAGAAAGAACAAAGCCCTGCTGACACTCAATTTTAGCCCGGGGAGTGAGACCATGGGACTTGTGACCTGGAGATTAATAAGATGCTATATAGTGTGGACCTAGAATGTCCTCCAAAGGCTCATATGTTAAATGCTAAAGGCTTGTTCCCCTTCATGGCGCTCTTGGAAGGTGGTGGAACCTTTAAGAGGTGGGGCCTCCTGGGAGGTCGTAGGTCATTGGGGGTGTGCCCTCAAAGGGGATATCCCGACTCCTGTGCCTTCCTGTCCCTTTGCTTCCCAGCTGCCACAAGGTGAGCAGACTGCTCTGCCACATGCTCCCTATCATAATGTGTGGCCTTGCCACAGGCACATAGCCACATGGCCAAGCAACTATGGATTGGAATCTCTGAAACTGTGAGCCAAGATAAACCTTTCCTCTTTTTATGTTGATTATCTCTGGCACTCTGTTTTAATAACAGACAGCTGACTAACACAAAGGTACTAAATCTGTTTAAGTCATTAAATTTGTAGTCATTTGTTATAGCAGGAATAGGACACTATCTTGATTTCCTTTTTATCTTGTCAACTGTAAAATGAGAAAATGCACCTTTTCTTTTAATGTAAACATTAAAAGACAAATATGGGACAAAGACTTTTAAAGAAAAGAGCTGAGTGGGAAGAAATAGCAGTTTAAAATTTTCTTCAATGCACTTCCTTGTCCTATCTTTTCTGATTCAGTCAATCAGAAAATAAACCAGAAACCTAATATATCTTAACAGTTTCATGGTGTCCCCAGGTAATCAGAGGCAATCTTTCATATTGATCATAATATAAAACTAGATGAGTTATAGAGACACATATCTTGTCAGTTCTTTGGCAAATGTAAAGCTCCCTTAGAAAAATACCATAATGAAATATCCTCAAAGTCAGTCTGCGGATCTCCAACTGCTAGGCAAGTTAATGAGATGCATAGCTGGGGACTTAGCATGCATCTCAAGCACGGGTTCTGCATAAGAAACACACTTGATTCTGATCTCATCACCTTATCCATTTTTTACAGAAACATCTATCAGCAAAGAGAAGACACTCCATGTATTAAAAGTTTCCACATCCACCCTTAGCTATCAGAAACAGGACAGCAGGCCATGTATTAGAGCTTGCAAACCTAATAAAATATTTTGCAAGTAACATATTTAATCAGTCAAACACTGATTATATTTGGTATATTCAAAATACTGAAGCCCAGCCACACAAAATGATTTGTCAACATTCCAGGAACAGCCCTTTAAAAGAGATAACTTTGGGATTTATATATTAGTTGGGTGAAAAACAGAGCTTCCAAGGTAACCTAACAGAAAACTCATCCTGTGGGTATGAACAAAGGACCTCAGTCTCACATAATAATAAATAATCAGGGGGTGCCTATATAAAACAAAGGTGTACAAAATCCAAAAATAATATTTAGATAGTTAAAAAATAAAGCAGAGAAGGGAGAAAGCCTGTGTTTAAAGCAACTGCGTACATTTAAATTTGGGATACAACACCGACTGTCTTTGTATCTTTGGGAAGGTTTCTTGATTTCTTTGCACCTCAGTTTTGTTATGTGTAAAATGATGATGAATGAATACTGAGCTAGCACACTGTTGTGGGGATTAAATGGGAAATAATAGGTGTAAAACATTTAGTACAGTGCCTGAGCCCCAGGGGTCCTCAATACATATTACATTATTTCCATCAATTATGATCATCAGGTTCAAGGTAGAAAACAATTGACCACAAAATCTGTTAGAAACCCAGGACGTGGACCATAGTTCACCTGATCTATTTTTGCCATGTCTTAATCAATCTCCTAATACCAACATGAACAATTCAAAGGAAGGAACTTGCTGGGCATGGTGGCACATACCTGGAATCACAGTATGGGAGCCTGAAACAGGAGATCACAGATTCAAGGCCAACCTCCGCAACGTAGTGAGACTCTCAGCAACTTAGCAAGACCCTGTTTCCAAATAAAAAAATTAAAAGGGCTGGGGGTGTAGTCGTGAGGTAGAATGCCCCAGATTCAACCTCTAATACTAAGAGGAAAGAAAAAAACTTACCCAGATGTTCTTTGCTAATTTAGTTAAGAGTCACAGAGGAATTTCTTTGGGATTTAACTGTTAGAAGCAACTGTACAATAATAGATTCCAAACCCTAAGAAAAGAAGGAAAAAAACTCAGGAAGATAATAAAAATGAACTTTAGAAAAGAAAATTTTGCCCAAGTAATAAATTGGCTAAAATGAGATCTTTGTAGAGAATAAAGAGGAAGTGGGAATGTCATGAAAAGTAAGCTGGGCCAGGTTTTAAATATAAAGCAACGATGTGAAGATAACAAGTTTTAAAATGAAAAAAAATTTTAAATGTTACTTAGCAAAAGACACAGAAAAGCTGATGAAACAAAAAGACCTGGGGAGGAAGAGCTAAGTGAAATTGGTAAGGGGGCAGTCTTGTGTTTTCAACTGTGCCTTCAGAAACAAGTATCATCTGCTTTCTGCTATCCCAAGCAAGTAACAAGTACTGTCTGTCACGAGAAAAAAGAAAATAGAGGCAAAATTGAGAGCAAAAGTACTAAAATATTCCTTAAACAGCTGGCTATCTTCAAATTAGTAGAACTTTAATAGCCCACGTCTGTAGGATAGTGGAGAAGTTTCCAGATGCTTTTTACTAAGAGCTCATTCTCCTTGGCTCTCCATTGTCTCTTTGCCTTCATCTCTGACAAGACATCTCACGCTAGGGTGTCCTACATACTAATGCCCTCTTGCAGAGGATACACCTCTCTCCCACATGAACTAACCAGCCACCTAACCAGAAAGCATGCGTCTTGCCGATCATTGTTCTAAGCTCAGAGTAGACCCCAGCCAAACAAAAAGGAGGCCTTGCAGAATTCGTGGTCATCTACCTGCAGCACCAGCCAGAGAAGTGAGCGGTGACCAGTCTCCACCTGGAGCAGCTGCTGCGTTTGTCAATCACAGAAGAGGGCTCTCCCTGCCGGGCACAGCCACAGCCACTGCCATCCCGTACCCCCACCCCCACCCAGCCAGAGGCTGCCTAGTGGGGTGGGAGAGGGAGGGAGGGCAGGCATACAGCCCATAAGAACCAGTCCCAAGAGACAAGTTCTAGCGAGGCCTGGCCCTGGGAGCCCTGAACTACCACACAGGTTGGAGTCTCAAGTTTCAAACTCATTATCAATGAGTATCAAGTATGACAAAGTAATCAGGAACTGAGAAGCCACTAATTGGCAACTTCGCATTTTCTCTCTTTCCCTCATCAAGTACATAGGGTACTGGAGCTTAAAAAGTCAAGCCAATGTAAAATTACTGGAAAAATATTTTTCATGTAAACACATTACTCAGAAAAAAATTGTCTTTCATATCTGTCCTATTTACTATCATTTTAAAATGTTTTCATTCATAAAACCAAATTTACATAAAAATTATAAGAGTATTAGATGAACCATATGCAACTGCCATTCTTATAAATCAAAAACAGCCAGATATTGGTAATTTCATATGGTCCCACCTCATATTATTCTTACAATTTATCTGTATATTTGTTTTATTGACACAATAAATTCTCCTTCACCCTTCACCTAAATAATCTACTGCTCACATTTCATAGCATTTGCTTTTTGGCTTCTCTCATGCTCTCGGTCTAAAGATTTAGATATAGATATAAATAATAAATATATTCAGAGATATCAAGGTAATGCTAAAATTTTTGAAAGTTGTAAACTTAATGGTTGAACCCTAAATACTTAGGTGTGTATTTGATAAGAACAAGGACATTAACTTACTCAATCACAGTATAATTATCAAATCCAGGAATTTGACAGTAATATGCTACTGATACCTAGTACACGGGCCACATTCAAATTCTTCCCGCTGTCCCAATAGTGACCTGCCTACTGATGTTTTCTAATCTGGGCCCACACATTGCATTTGGTCACCAGGTCTCTTTTGTTAGCTTTAATCCAGAAAGTTCCAGCCTTTTGCTTGCATTGATAGTATCAGCATTCTTGGCGAGTGTGAGCCAGTTGTTCTGTAGAATATCCCTCATGGTGGATTTATCTGATGTTTCCTCGTGTTTGCTTGCATGTGTGGCACGATAACACAGAAGCGGTGCCGTGTCCTTCCCCGCGCCTCGCATCAGGAGGCAGGCGGTGTCTCTTCATCCCGTTGTTGGGGATGCTGACTTTGATCACTTGGTTTAGACAGTGACCTCCAGGTTATTCCACTGCATAAGTGATCAGTCTCCCCTTGTAATTAACAAGTCATCTCTGGAGAGAGTACCTACCATTTTTAGATACAGTTCAACAAATATTTATTGAGCACTCACCCTATCCAACACTATTTGAGGTGATAAGGATATCACAGGAAATAAAACAGATAAAAATCTCTTCCCTCAAAGACCCAGTGGAGGTGGGAGAATCCCGACAGTAAACTAATAGCATGTTTAATATGCTGGAAGACAGTTGGAGGGAGTTTACGAAGGGATGTGTGTGCTTGGATTTTACATAGCATAGTCAGGGAGGGCCTCACCGAGGAGTTGACATCTGAGCAAAGACTGCAAAGGGGGACACTCTCTTTCGGGGGACCTTCCTCCCCACGTGGAGGAGCTTTTCTGTCTCTCTATTTTTCCTTGGCTTAAAAAACAAACTTTCATACCCCTATGCCCTCCAAAAAACTAACAAACAAACAAGGCTGGAAAGGGTTAGGATGGACGGTGGAGAAGGGGAGAGCTTTCCAGACGAAGACCCAGCACGTGCAAATGGCCTGAAGTGCCCGGTCTATGAAAGGAACTGCAAAGAGCCAGGGGGCTGGCGCAGAGTGAGCCTAACAAAGAGGAAAGTGAGTGATTGTTTTCAGGATCCTTTCCTGTACAGATGACCAGAGCACTCCCTAAACTCCTACAATGATTTAAAAGGGAAAGCGAAGGAAATGCATTAGCCAATGTCACTCTGATGTCCATAGGGGAGCTCATGTCAGCCTCAGCTGGCTTGAGCGGCATAATGGGGTCCTTGGAGCCCGTTTCTCTCTACTCTCGCCTCTGATTCTCCTCACCACATGGTGGCACAGATGGCCAGCTCAGGCCCAGCCTTTCAAGATTCTCATCTGGTCATCCCAGGGGAGCATGAGTGCCTCTTCCCAATAGATTGAGCACAAGTCCTGAGAGCAACTACTGGAGCCTCGCCTGGTTCCTGCCCTCTTCCTGAGTAAATCCCTCTGGATGGGGGTGGGGAGAAGGTGAGAGGTTGGGCTGACAATGCCTGTATCACAAACCCCAGACATACCCAGTGCCTCCCAGGACACAGTGAGAGAAGGAGTGAGGGGCCATTCTCCAAAGGTCCTCACTGAGGAAAGCGAGATGTTCTGAGCAGAAGAACCCATATGCACTACCAGTGGATTTACATACTTACACTTTGCCTCCTTTAAAAAAATTTAACAAAATGATGATCTTGAATTTTAAAGACCTCCATAAATGCCAATTTGAGTTTCTTTGCCTATAATATGTTTTTTCAAGGACACTGGCTTCATTCTTTCCTTCTCAGTACTGACTTTGGAAGGCTGAGACAAAATAAGCAAAACAATGTATTAAGCACACACCTTCTCAGTGGTTTTTACATGACGAATACGAAGAAAGCTTTGAAGGAGTAAGAGCAGTGGTTTTTGTGTTCATTAAATCTGCTTTTACCTGTGCATAAATACCTAATTTTCCACTGAGATGTTAGGATATGGGGGACATAAATGTCTGATAGTACCGAAAATGACAACTGTCCTTTATAACAGCATAATTTTATTAGAGCAATAAGCAGCCAAATTTAGTTCCCTAAAAATCAACTTATTTGAAAGCCAATGGACATTGCTAAATGAAAAAAATTGGAAATGAGAAATCAGTGACATTTTATTATACCATTGGCCTTAACACTCATGTTAAACAATTTCACAAACTAAATTAAAACATAAATTCTCTTTCAAGCTAAAAGAAGGGACTGTAGTCATTTCCTAAACCATCCCAGGTTATTGCAATGTTGAACACAATTTGGCATTCTTTTCTAAGAAAAATCAAATTATCTTTTTTTAAGAAACAAAGTTGGCAACTAACACCAAACAAAACCTTTATATTTCTAAAAGTTCTACTCTTAAACAGAAGCATTCAAATTGGCAGAGTAATTCAGTTGTATTCACCAGTTTAGATCTTAACAGCACGTTACTTACTAGTGTTTTGGGGTACACATATAAAAATGGACCAAAAATAGAGACTTTAATGTGCATCTTCACACTTGGGTGAGGAAAACTGAAATTTATACTCCAACATTCAAACCTTCACTGTTGCCCAACACAGACAGAGAATGAACTGATAGGCATCGATAATAGGAGAGTTCAGTAATATAGTCATATGGCAAATTTATAAAAAATAACTGTTTTTTAACACTTCAGGAATAACCCTACTGAAAATAATGGAATAAAGATTCCCATTCACCATGCCAACAGATAAATAAACGTTTGGGAATAATATTCATGAGAAATGTGCCAGTCCTATATTTTTAAAAACTATAAAATATTTCTGAGATATAAGAATATAGATTTAAAACAAGAAAATAAATAAACATACACAGCATTCATATACATTCCCAGTAGAAATAAAATTTGCGCAACCTTTCTGGGGTGCAATTTGGTATTATATAATAAGTTCTACAAATATGAATACTCTTTAACCCAAGGAACCCTATGTAAAAATCTATTCTAAGAAAATCATCCTAAATAATTATCATCCTAGAGAGGATGAAGGCTGTTGTTAAAATAGCTAACCAAAAATATTTTTAATTTTTAAGAATAATTCAATGGGAGAAAATCTTTGCCACCTACTCTTCTGATAGAGGATTAATATCTATAATATATAAAGAACTTAAAAAACCTAATACTAAAAGAAAACAAAGAACCCAATTAAAAATGAGCAATGGATCTGCAAATACACTTGTCAAAAAGAAAAAATACAAATAGCCAATAAATATATAAAAAAATGTTCAACATTATTAGCAATTGGGGAGATGCAAATCAAACCACTGAGATTTCATCTAACTCCAGTTAAAATGGCAGTCATCAAGAACAACAATAATAAATGTTGGTGAGGATGTGGGGAAATAGAAACTCTTATACACTGTTGGTGGGGTTGCAAATTAGTACAGCTGCTATGGAGATCAATATGGAGGTTCCTTAAAAGACTGGGAATGGAGCCTGGAAGACTGGAGCAAATGAGCCAGCCATACCATTCTTGGGAATCTTCCCAAAGGAACTGAAGTCAGATTATTATGGGGATACATGCATTTCCATGTTTACCGCAGCACAATTCACAATAGCCAAACTATGGAATCAGCCTAGGTATCTGTCAACAGATAAATGAATTATGACATTATGGTATATATTTACTATGGAATTTTACTCAGACATAAAAAAGAACACAATTATGTCATTTGCAGAAAAATAGATGGGTGGAACTTGATAATATTAGGCTGAGATTAGCCAGTCACAGAAAGTGAAGGGTCATATATTTTCACTCATATGTAGAAGCTAGAGAGAAACCGGGAAACAAAGAGGATTTCAGATAAATGAGGGGAGACACTAGTAGAATAGTGGAAGGGGATTTGGGAATGTATTTAGGGAGGAGAAAGGGAAGATCTAATGATGGAAATAATTCACATAATCCTCTGTTCATACATTAAGTTATCTATATCAACATAATCTATGGGGAGTGGGTGGGAATGGAGAGGCATCTAGAGGGAAACACAAAACGAATGCTGTGTGCATGTGTGTTTCTATCACTGTGAACCTCACTATGATATATAATTACAATGCACCAATATAAAAAAAGAATGATTGATTAACTACACTATGTCTCATCCATGAACTAGAACCCTGCGCAGTCATTAAAATCCTATTTTCAAAAACAGCCTTAAACAAGATACTATTAAAGGGGGATACCAATTTGATAAGACAGAACAGTCTCCATTTCATAAAATATATGCATGTAATAGACTCTTAACATTATTAGAGGATACCTTCCAAGCTTCTCAAATCCCCAAATCTGCAAGCATAACATAACCAATAATTTTTCCCATCAAATGCAATCAGGTATAATGAAATAATGTGACACCTGACTAGATAAACTCTGCAGAGCATGAGGCAGAGAAATGCTTTCTTCAGGATCCAACAATTCCAGACCACACGTTGACGCCCCTGCCCTGATGCTCACACCCACTGGAAGAAGGGGCTCTCTTTCAGCCGGGCAGCCTCTCGTTTCACCATCCAGAGTCAGTCATGATTTGCCTGCTTGTTTCTGATGTGTTCTGAATCTTCCAACCAAACTTATAACCTAACTTGCTTTAATCAGTTTAAATAATGTTTTCCACAGATCGCTGAGCCCTACTCTCAGAGTTTCTGAATGAGTTGGCCTGGGATGAGGCCTGATTTTGTATTTCTGAATTCCCAAGTGATTCTGAGACTGCTGGTCTGGGGACCATGTGTTGAGAAACACTGAATTATACTTATACCTCAGAGAGCTGTATCATTATTGTTCTGCATTTTGTAGTTTCAGGTTTTCTTTTTTTTTTTTTTTTGCGGTACCGGGGATTGAACCCGGGGCATTCTACCTCCGAGCTACACCCCCGGCCCTATTTTTTTATACTTTATTTTGAAACCTTGAAACTGGGTCTCACGAAGTTGAGGAGGGCCTCACTAATTAACTGAGGCTGGCCACGAATCCAGATCCTCCAGTCTCCGCCTCCCAAGTACTGGGATTACAAGCGTGCATCACCACGCCTGGCTTCAGGTTTTCACCTTTCCCTTCTCCCCCTCACATCTCCCAGTTACCAGTATACCTGTCTGTAATTAACAGTATTATTCATTCCTTCCAAGGTGCTTCTCCTAATTTTCTGTTCACTGGAAAAAATAAATATCCAAGCTTATTAGAACGCTTTTTAAAGATGAATAGATAACTAAAATGTGGTATATATACACAATGGAATTTTACTCAGCCATAAAGAAGAACAAAATTGTGTCATTTGCAGGAGAATGGACAGAACTAGAAAGTGTTCTGCTAAGTGAGATCAGCCAGTCTCAGAAAGTCAAGGGTCATACATTTTCTCTTATAAGTGGAAGCGAGAACAAAAACAGAAAGCAAAAGGGACTAGTCAGATGAAGAGACCAAACAGTAGAATAGTGGAAGGGGATGGGGGAGAAAGGTAAGGAGGGAAAAACAAAGATTGAGGAAGGGAACAGTTCAGATAAAGTTATGTCCATACAAGAAGGTTTCACCTCTGATCTCGCTAACATTTATGGGGAGGGAGCAAAGGGGAGGGTAGGTGGAGGTGGGGGGTTATGTAGAGGGAAATACAACAAGTGATGTGTGCATGTATGTGTCACATCGACTCTCAATAGAATGTATAATTACATTGCACCAATAAAAGTATTTTAAAAACTAAATTAAAAAAATAATAAAAATAAAAACATAAGTTAAAAAATAGTGTTTTCCAAAATTTGGTGATTTGTGTACCAAAGTTCATGATGTTTATTAAACTTTTATTATTTTTATTTAAATGTCTCAGTCTCATGTTATTCTTGGAGTTATGGGTTTGATGTTTTATTTTTTCTAGTATGTCTTAAAATAAATACCTATCAGGCCGGGCATGGTGGCGCACGCTTGTAATCCCAGTACTTTGGGAGGCGGAGACCAGAGGATCCGGGCTCACGGCCAGCCTCAGCTCTCTCTCTCTCTCTCTCTCTCTCTCTCTCTCTCTCTACTTAGTGAGGCCCTCCGCAACTTCGTGAGACCCGGTTTCAAAATAAAGTATAAAAAATAGGGCCGGGGGTGTAGTGCGGAGGTAGAACGCCCCTGGGTTCAGTTCCCAGTACTGCAAAAAAAATAAAATAAAATAAATAAATAAATACCTATAAAAGGGAAAAAGCATCTAGTAAACTCTCATGCATTGACACCATTGCTATTGATTCCATAGAAACCATGTGGGAAACGTCAGCTGAATGAATGCTGAAAAGTGACCTGGGTAGAGTTCACAGAGTCTATCAGGAGAGACAATGTCTTAATCCAGATAAGTGTCTTTACAGCACCTAGAATCAACAGGGATTCAGGTGATTTGGGGACAGGCCAAAAGATTACCATCCGTGACTGGCCTGCTCAAGTTAATTTTCATTCCAGATCAGTAAATTCTATGCTGCTTCTCTCCAAAATCCAAGAGGCTATAGCCACTTAGTTAGATAATGAAAGGTATACTTAAAGCAATACAAATATACTTGCCTTTAGGTCAAGAGTTAGCAAACTTTCACTGTAAAGGGCCAGACGGTAAATATTTTTTTTTTTTAGTTCCAGGGCCATGCTGTCTGTCACAACTCTATCATTGTAACACAAAAATAGTCATAGATGATTCACAAATGAATGGGCCTGACTGTGTTGCAATAAAACTTTATTCATGGACACTAAAATTTGAATATGATGCAAGTTCCTATATCACAAAGTAGTATTCTTCATTTGTTTGATTTTCAACTATGTAGTTGCATAAAAAAGCATTCTTAGCTCGAGAGTCATAGAAATAGGAAAGAGAAATAGTTAGGGGACCATATCTGGCCTACAGGCCAGTTTGCCAAGTCCTGCTTTAGACACCACGGTTGGCAATTTTACTTCCATATAAAGTGACGGAAGACAAAGATCCAAGTATTCATGATATTTTTTCCCGAATATTTCCTTGCACATATAAAAAAAAATGTACTAAGGCAATAAAAACATGCACCTTAACCAAAATCAATTTTTAAAGAGTTTTAAGAAGAACCATAATTGGTATCACTTAATTACTCATACATTAAAGTCCATTGTGAAGCTATTCAAAGGGAAGACACATTAATACTGGAGCTTTAACATTTCCACTTCTCCCCATTAAAAGTCCGTTTTCATTTTATATAGGGATGTAGACATCTTTGTCCAGGAACAAATTAATTTATGCTATACACAAAATGGTTATTCAATAATTACTCGAAGGTAATTTTGACTGAGATCAAAGATCAAAGGAAAACAGAAGTCAAAGTTCCCAGCTGGCGGTTCCAGAGAGTTCATGTAGCAAACACTGGGAGATATTGGACACTGCAAGGTTCAGAGTCAGGAAACCTGAGGCCAGCAGTCCCTGCATGGCCAAGATCAAACCAACAGAGCAAGTCACTTGTTACCTTGAAGAGGCACCATTCTTCATATGCAAATTGCTAATCAGTTAGCTCACAAAACTTTTATGAAAATGAATGGGGGGAAAAAGTCTTCTGTAACAGAGGAAGAAAACACAAAAATTAATGAAATCTAGAAGAGAAAGCTCAGAGAGTTGGAAGCAGAGAAATAATCTGATCATCCTCATTAAATAATAGAACAAGCAGCCTCACTTTGAGGAACATGGCCATCGTTTCACACTGTGTTTTGAAAACAAACAAGCAAAAATCACTCTGAGCTATTATATTGATTTGTGAAGCTCACTGCAAAAACAACAGAATAGCACGAGTATTGAATCATGGCATTTTCATAAATATTATTTATAATTTTGTAGTTGAAGTTCAAAGTCATGTGAGTTCAAACTTGAAATTAGGAGTTAAAAATCTTCTGTTGTCTCCAAACTAATATCAGTGTAAACACAGTCAAGCCATTTGTCAATTCTGCGTGTGTGTTTAAGTCATCTCAAAGAACAGTCGCTCTATTTTTCCTTCTCTTGGGAAGTGAGAAGTATCCATCATTAACTTTCCAGCCAACATGAGCTTTGCAGTCATACTGTGGGGCTAATCCAAAGGGTGTGAACGCACAGCAGTGTCTAGTAAGTCACAGCAGGTCTGAGGTCAGGTTAAACGGCTTCAATTAAGAAGAATAATAAAAATGAAACATTATTTGACACTTAGGTCAATATTTTTCCTTCAACCTGATGTAGCCAAACTGGGGGAAAAATCACTGAATATTCATCAAAAGGAAGCAAATATGAGGCCTCCGAAAAATATTGAAGAGAAGAAAAGTAATTAAATAGAAGAAAAAGGTGGTACATGAGACACACTTTTATTCAATCACATTATTATTTTACCTTGTAAATCAACTGAATGAATAATAATTGAAAGAATTTAACTGACTGCTGGCCGAATGCCAATAGTATTGCTCATTAGCATGACCAGATAGATGCAAATTGATTCATATTTGCTGACCGTAGTGGGCACTGGATTTTGGGTCCTCTGGTCTGGTAAATAAATTCCTCCAAGACATGAGTGAATTTTTATGAACTATCAAAAATAATGTGCTTTTAGTGGGGCATAGTGGTGCATGCCTGTAATCCCAGCTACTGGGGAGGCTGAGGCAGAAAGATTACAAGTTCAAGGCCAGCCTTAGCAACTTAGTGAGAACCTGTCTCAAATACAAAATTATAAGGGCTGTGGGTATAGCTCAGTGGTAGAATACCCCAGGGTTCAATCCCCAATACCACAAAAAAGGGAGGAGGAGGAAGAGGAGGAAGAGAAGGAGGAGGAGGAGGAGGAGGAAGAGAAGATGTTTTTAGAGCAAAGCTTACAATAGTCTAAAAAGCAATGGTATTCTGCATTAGTTTTATGTGTGAATCCTAGTAGCACTCTCATTTATTTGTAGGATAATTTAAAATACTCATGGTGGTAATATCAAAGTAAGACACGAGGCTGAAGCTGAATTCCACTCTGCCTTCTATTTGTGAGCTTCTTTGAATTGCTTGATCAGTAAATAGGATGATGTATGTATTCAGCACTGTGTTGGTACACAAAGATCCCAATAAATGGTAGTTATTATTATCATTACATTTTGCTCAGTTCTGAGTTTTGCTTACAGTGACCTTGCCATGGTCTTCTCAGAATCATGTAAGCCAGATAATGAAAATATGTATTTTATATTACACAGGACCCAACAAATACAATCTTATTTTCGCTTATCAAGCTTCAGGTCTATTTAATAACATATTTTTATATTTTTGTAGATAATTCAGAGGATATGTCTTTAAAATTTATCTAGACAATCATTATGCAAACATGTTAAGATGTCAGTCAATTAAATAAGAAAATATTTCTAGTCTGAAATAATTAAGCAGGCTCAAAACTTTTGAAGGACACCAGAATGAGCCTTCAAATTATTGGTATATTAAAAATGTTTGAGAATGACTTAATCACTTAAACCTGACTCACAGGATCCTAAGAAGTTTGAGAAATATTGCTGTCATCAAGTAATTTGCTTCCTGTTGCACTTGATAATCCCTTTTATGTTGGTTCATATTGGAGTTGGAACTAAACTCTTGACTGCAAAGCATACTTGGAGGAATTTATTTGGCCAACCAGAGGACCCAAAATACAATGCCCACTGAAGTCAGACAGTAACACCAGTGAGCCTGAAATCCACGCACAGCCACTTCTAAGCGCAAGCTGATCACCACCATGTACAAATAACGTTTGCACACGTGCTATCATTTGGAATCATTTCAACAGAAACCAGAAATCAGAAGTCATGTGCAAAATGTCTTGATGTCTAGAAGACAGAAACCCAGAAGAAAAGATTTTAAATATTGTTCAAACCCAGCAAATCTTATCTAAAGCCTGGATTCAGTCGCTGGAATGTGTATGTCAAGCTCAATCCTAGTGAAGGAATATCCTGCCTTTTCAAAAATTGAAATGTATTAAAATAATGGTAAGCTAATGAGCCGGGAGAGAGCTGAGGAAAAGGAATTTTCATGATAAATAAGTAATTCTTGTAAACTACGGAAATAATTTATAAAATCTAAAGAAGTAACCCAATGGTCTGTGATCTAGAAAATAAGCCATTCCAAGAAGGCAGAGATTCAAGGTAGGATGAACATGAACCCTTATTTCTCAATAAGGACACGACCCTTATTTCTCAACTATTTCATTTAGCAATTATTTACCTACCATGTGCTGTGTATTTATTCTAAGGCCTGCCTGAGGGTCCAAAAATGGAAGAAATGCCACTTCTTATGTCTGTTTACTATATGAAATTCAAACTTTCTACCAGAAGAAGAGAAATGTTTAGTCCAATGGGGGAAACCCCTGGAGTTCAGACGAGATCTGGCGGATCTGACAGTGGGGATCACAGTGGACAACCCCAACGCCCCCTTTCCTGTGAAGGGTCTGGACTAACTCTCCTCAGGGGACCTAAGTTGTGAACGTGATTCTCCCCACTAGGAGCCTGCTGCACCAACCACTTCTCTCTAGGTGTTTTCTATTCATTCGACCTCTTTAAAACAATGTGCAGAGTGCTGGTGAATGTGATACCCTAGCCTGGCAGAAGGATCTATCACCCCACATTCAGCATAGCTGCACAAGTCGAGCAGGATACCCCCATGGAGGAACTTATGCAATCCATGCCAGGAGCATCCCTGGTCTAAGGGTTACAGCAATAGACTGGAGTAAATGAAGGAGAACTGATGAAGGAAACAGTTCAAATAATTCTATGTCCATATATGGAGGTATCACTACCAACCTCACTAATGTGCATGGGGAAGGGTGGGTGGTGGAGTGAGATAGAGCCAGAGGAAAACACACCCAGTGCTGTGTGCATGTAATGCTTGTATCACTTTGGACCTCAGTATGACGTGTAATTGCAGTGCACCAATAAAAGTATAAAAATAGCATGTAATTCAACTAAAGTATATAATGCGTAAGAACATGGCTTCTAAACATGCACGTGAGGAGCCTTCAGCACTGCCAGAAAACCCGTAAGGGCGATGCAGCCATTGGCAATCCAACCCAGTGCACGCGCCAGCCAATGACCAGCTTGGTCAAGAAATTCTCAGAGGAGCCACACAATCTCACTGTGATGTATCTTTATACAGTTTCACTTTTCAGACAAGACGTATCTCCAGACCACTCTGCAGTGGGGAGTGGGAGATTAACTAGCAGATACCACTTGGAAACTGGTACAGGTAGCGGTGGCTTTCTCCTTTTTTATTTAGTGACCACTTTTATAGCCCTATAGAGACATTTTAAAAGGAGATTTCACTTCTCTCTGCTCACGGAGAGAAGCCTAAAACAAATGACTCGGGTCTGTTTTCCATCTCCTCCGGCAGGAGCAATTTCTTTGAAAGACTACTCTCTGGAAAATTCAAAGTTCAGCTCAGCTCCTCTGAGGCTGCACTGCTTTCCAGGAAAAGCTTTCATGGGCCATGAACTCGGGCAGCTGCACAAGACGGAACTAGTGCGCACTGAAAGGGAAAGGCTTTTGTCACACTTGCCTTCTCCACGTGTTAACTACCCAGACCACTTCTTACTCAACGCACAGCTAACACGTACCCCGCCTTTGAAACAAAAATAAAAGGCGCTCCTTACCTTCTGGGAGCAGGAATCACAAAAGCAGTGCCCTATCCGGGCTGCTCAGTCACAAAATGAATGGCTTACCCAACAGAATGTGGCTGGGTCGCAGGCCCATGGGCACACTCTGCGAGTGCCGTGGACAGTGCACAAACTGTGCAAATGTGTGGCTGGCATTTTCCCCATGCCTGTCGTCACCACCGCTCAAGTTCAAATACCAGAATCTTTCACTCAGACTGCAGCTGCCGGCTCCTAGCTGGCCTCTGAGTGTTTGCCCTCGCTGCTTCCAAAGACTCCCTACACAAGACGTAGAGTGGAACTTAACCGCTTGTAAGTCAAATCACATCGTTCCCATGCTAAGGATCCTTCTAAGACTTTTAGTCTCATTCAGAATAAACCCCTGACCACAGTCCCCAACTTTGCTACTCACCCTGTGCTACTCATCTAGGGACACGATCACCCAGGAGATTATTAGAGACACAGAATCTCAGGTCCCATCCCAGAGCAAATAAATTAGTGTCTGCATTTCAACGGGATTCCCAGGAGATGTCTGGACACATCAAAGGCTGAGGAGCACTCATCTACCAAATCTAACGAGCCTGCACTGTCCCCTCCATTCTCGTGTCTTCCCACCCTTGCCTGCTCAGCTCCAGCTGCCAGCCTCCTCGCCATGCCTCAAACATGGCAAGCACTTGCCGGGTCCTGACACCTACTCCTACTCTTCCTTCCACCTGGAATGTTTGTCCCTTAGGACATCAGCCTGGCTGGTATAGGTAGCTCGTTGCCATCTTCTTTTTAAATTTTTTTAGTTGACATAATAATTGTATATATTTATGGACACAGTGTGCTAGGTCAACAGCTGTATACAATGTGTAACGAACAAATCAGGGTTATTACCTTTTCCATTACCTCAATTGTTTATCATTTCTTTGTGTTGGGAGCATTCTAATACTCTCTTTTAGCTATTTTGAAATATATAACAAATTGTGTTAAACTATATTCACCCTACTACAGAACACTAAAACATATTCCTCCTTTCTAACTATATTTTGATAGGTGTTATCCAACCTCCCTTCTTTTCCTCCACCCTCTCCTCCTATGACATCAGTCGTCGTCTTCTTAGTGAGCCTTTCCCTAGCCAGCCCTACTCCCCCTTGCCAACCCCAGGGTTCTCTAGATTCCTGGATCCTGCTTTGACTTGACCATGACATTTATCACTACTTTATATATTGCATTGTATTATACATTTATATGAAAAATTTCTCTCCCCTAGAAAGGTGAGTTCCCTAACTACAAGGACATTGTTGTTTATTTCACTGCTCTATCCCCATGGCCCGGCATACAGTAGGTATTCAATAAATATTTGATGAAAAAGTGAACATATGAAACTAGTGCTCTAATGAACAGTGGCTTAGGCAAGTATCCAAACTTGCTTTTGCAGGCGTTGTGTGTTGAAAAAATATCTTAGCTACATTGACTTCTGAAAGAAAATTAGCAGTAGTTGACAAGTAGCCTGGTCAAACCTCCAGAGCAAGGAGACAGATCTGCAAAAGAGCGGATGGCTCTAAGAAGGTTTAACTGCTGGCAGAAGCTGTGGAGTAGTTCAAACAGAAGAAATGCATGTTTTTAAATTTAGATAGTTCTGTGGATGAAAAGAACTGGTAACATCAAGTGCTAATGAGGATGTGGAGCAACAGGGACACTCATCCGTTGCCAGTGGGGATGCAAAGTGGTACAGCTGCTTGGGAAGTCACACGCATAGGCATTTACCCAACGGATTTGAAAACATATATCCACACAAAACCCTGCATGTAAAAATTTACAGTGACTTTGTTAATAATTACCAAAACCTAGAAACAACCAAGATGCCCTTCAACAGATGAAGGACATAGACCTTCAGTAAACAAACTGTCGTACATTCATACAGTGAATGATACTGCAAAATGATTAAAAAGAGCAAGCTATTAGTCAATGTGACTACACAGATGAATCTTAAATACACACTTAATGCCTGTAAAAGAAAAATAGTCAGGAGGATACTGATCCCAGGATGGAATGGACAGATGAATCTAAGTCCATTACAAATACCTGGCAGGGAAAAAGAGGCACCGACCTGATTAACTTTGGAAATGACTGGAAGCTGTAAAACTAAAGACAAAAAGACCTGCTCACAAGCATGGCAGCACATGGGCAAAGGTGTTCCTCGTGGGAGTACAGCTAACAATTCTGAAAACATTGCATGTGTATACCTGCACTGAATATGTAAGTGAATGGATGGTTTCTCACTATTGGTGTGGGAGATTGCAGAAAAGCATTAGGAAGAATCTAGAATAAAACATGTGGCAACATATTAGAATTGGAAATATCAGTAGGAAGTCACGTTTCACTTAATAGAGACAGAGAATATACCCATGTATTTCCTAGCTCCATCCACTGAAAGAGTCCACAAGCAGTGACGCTCTGGTAGCAAGAAGCATACCCGTTACTCAGATCCCAGTTTCTAATTCTGTTCTCCAACAGAAGGAACCAAACCAGAGTTTCCTGGAGAAATGGCTGTTTCTAGGACTGGGATAGAAAATACACTAGATGAGGTAGAAATATCTCACAGTGCCAGAAAGTAATGAAATGCTCCATGACAAAATGATGGGGGTATGTCTAAGGAACCTAGGAGCCAAATGAAAGAGCACCTAATGGTCAAAGCTGGGATACTGTGAGCAAAGAATAAATAAGGCACCACTGTGTAATAACCCAGAGTATGACATATATATTCATGAGTCCACACAGACATAAATAAATGCTTGAGTAGACAAATAAATGGGGAAGAAATAAATTTCCTGTGCAGAAAAGTCCTAAATAATTTAGGCAAATATTCCTCTTCTCAAGGAGGTGTGGTATAACTTTTGAACCCCATAAACTCAGGCTCTTCTTAGTTATCTGCTTCCAATGAGCACAGTGTAGAAATGGGCCAGATGCTACCTCGGCCAGCTGAAAAAGGTTAAAAGGTCAATAGCAGCGATGGGCCACACTAACAGATGGACCCTTGACAGGCTGTATTGAGAAGAATAATTCTCCTCTATGGTCTTCCTCCCCCAAACTCCAATCTAATTTTAAAAAAAAAGTAGCAGGCAAACCCAAAATAAGGAAACATCTACAAAATCTCTGACCATTAACTTCTCAAAACTGTCAAGATCGTCAACAATACGGAAAGTGTGAGAAACTGTCATCATCCAGAGAAGCCTAAGGAGTAAAGGCAGCTCGGCACCCTGGATGGGATCCTGCCACAGAAACAAGACCTTCGGGAGCAACTAATGAAATCAGAATAAACGATAGAATTTAGTTAATAAGAGGCTAATATGTGTTCGCTAGTTGTGATAAATGTTTCATAGTGATATTTTACCATAGGGAAAACTGGATGCTTGCCCTATAGGAAGTCTTTGTACTATCTTTGTATCTTTTCCTGAAAATCCAAAACTACTCTGAAACCAAAAGTTTATTTTAAAAAAGAAAACAAGATTGAATATGATATATTTCTGTGTCTTCTTGCTGAGCTGGGTCATCTCCAGGTATTGCCTCCCGCACCTACACATGCTACACTTCATAGTTTGTGTACAATATCTTACTCAGTCTTACAATAGCCCTAGTAGCCAAGCATTATGCTTACATTTTACAGATAGAAAAATAAAGATTATATAAAGTGCCTAGAGCCATGCAGCTAGGTGGTGGGGAAAGTGGAATTCAAACCTGTGCTTTCCTGATACGATTCCTTAAAAGTCTAAGATATTATGGGCTGAAAAAGATGAAAAGAAAAAAATTTAACCCCATAATCTTGAAAAAGTAGCCCTGGCATTGTGGTCTGCCAGAGAACAAGAGTTAACTTTGGCATTGCTTTGGCCAAGTTATATTTGGACATATTTTCCAGAAGCCAGAATCTCCCCGGGGCTCCCACCCTGTAAGTAGGCACCAGCAATGAACAACAGCAACCCAGGGCAGACTCTGGCTGGAGCGGATGGCACAGTCTAATTGGGCAATATGAGGAGGGCCAGCAAAAGTATTATTCACCAAGATTTCAGCTGGGTATAGAGAAGCCACAAGGAACAGGATAGTGCTCTGGAGCCATCAGCAGAACTGTTACCACCTCCCAACCAGAAGGGATCCAAAGACACACCGTTACAGAGCCTAAGAAAAAGAACCAGGTGGTCGGGGGATGTGGCTCACTAGGAAAACATTTGCCTAGGATGCATGAGGCCCTGCATTTGATCCCCAGCACAAGGGAGGGAGGGATGGAGAGAGGGAG
>PVJS01005585.1:0-40334 GCA_004027185.1 Glis glis
ATCACCATCACCACCACCATCATCACCACCACCATCATCATCACCATCACCATCATCACCATCACCACCACCATCACCATCACCACCACCATCATCATCACCACCATCATCATCACCATCACTATCATCACCATCACTATCATCACCATCACTACCACCATCATCATCACCACCATCATCATCACCATCACTATCATCACCATCACTACCACCATCATCATCACCATCACCATCATCACCATCACTACCATCATCATCATCATCATCACCATCATCATCATCACCATCATCATTGTCATCACCATCATCATCATCACCATCACCATCACCACCATCACCACCACCATCATCATCACCATCACCGTCATCACCACCATCATCATCACCATCACCATCACCACCATCACCACCACCATCATCATCACCACCATCACCACCATCATCATCACCATCACCACCACCATCATCATCATCACCACCATCATCACCATCACCACCATCATCATCACCATCACCATCACTATCATCATCACCATCACCACCACAATGATCATAATCGTCTTTGCCATCATCATCACCAGCTTCATCACCATCATCATCATCACGCTCACCATCATCATCACCACCATCACCACCACCATCATGATCATCACCACTCTCATCAGTAGCACCACAATCATCATCATGCTGTACATGGCATCAAGTGAAAAGATTCCAAGGAACAAAGATATATTTTCCCATATATATGCTTTCCGTTGATACAATGAAAAGGTAGAAATAATATTTTTAGTTTGGGTTTGCCTAGAAATCATTAATATAAATGTATGTCCATTGAAAAGGCGACCACACATAATTGTTAAAAACCCAAACTCTGGGAGTTTGTATTGTATCAGAAAAAGGACCAGAAGCCTAAGTCAACCCAGACAGAGGGTTCTCGTTTCCACAATGGGTGAGAGGGCAGTAGAAGCACAAACGAGACTGTGCTTCCGATGGTACAGAGGCACACACTAGTCCTTTTGTTTTAAGGGTCTAGAATGTCGTTTCTAACCAAGGTGAAAAGCTGTCTGCTTGGGAGCAGTTCTTGCTGCTTCCCATTTCTTTCATCCATCACCTGGCAGGCCCCGTACTGTCTGCTACAGCCCAACCTCTTTGTGTGCTCAGTTTGGCTCATGTTGCTGGGGAGAAGTGATGTCGGGAGGCTGTGACTCAGGTGAGCCATAAGGACCAGATGGTGCCTCCACAAATACAATGTCTCTCCCGCACCCTGCTCCATGGAGCAACGGTAATTATTATAAATGGGATGGATGATAGGATGAGCAGAGACCCAGGTTTTCCAAGGTCTCTGCAAAGCAGTCTCCTCCAGAAAGAAAGGCACTCGCAGCCCTGGGCAGCACAAAGGCACTCTGATTGGTTATTGTTTATGAACATGGTGTTCGCTCCATGGTTATTGTCCTGATCTGATTAATGAAATACTGATGCTTGCAGGGGTGTGCCGCTGGCTGCATCCTGCAGCCAACCCACGTTGGACAATTCCCCCCAGAACATCAATTCTCAGCGCCCTTGTCAGATAACTGTTTATGAAAAGACAAATGTGTGTGGCGATCTCGGGTGAAGGGGCTGATGTATGTGTTGTTAATGATTGAAATAATCAGTTTGGAAGTCACTGGCATGTGTGTCTGTCCAGTGGCAAGCTGAGGAGCATTAGCATTCCTCAGGCACTCCGCCTTTTATCTCCAGGCTGGTGTCTGGCAACTACCAAAGATCATCCATGAATAAATACTGCGCCTGCCCCAGACATAATTAAAACTGCCAATGCAGATATACGTAAATAAAATTGATATCTTAATGACACCAGATTGTGCTCAAGTAATGGAAGTCGTGCGCGGGGGACATGCACGATGAATGGGGATATCCATGCTCGCTCCACAAGGGAGGACTTTCCCAGACAGCTTCTTGCAGAATGTGCTTGTTATCAAGCTAGGGCTTTGATTTCTGGCCCTTTCTCTTCTGTTGGGTTGCCTTCGCCAGCTGAGAAGCCTTCCCTTCACTCTTCGTAGCTATACTGGAGCTAAGCATCTTTCAGCATAGAAAAGTTGTTGTTTTTTAACATCTTTTTGTCACAGTGCACTGGGCCCAAGAGTGTGGCTAAGTGTCATGTGACCTATGAAATAGCCCACCTGCGCTTGGGACATGAATGTTGACAGGTACTGGAGCTGAGATTGTACCTCCTCTTTCAATGAGGTTATGGAAGGAACCTCTGCTGCCCCTGCCTGTGTGTAGAGCATCAGGCACACTGCTGCCCAACTAGCAGGTGAACCTTCATCTCCAGCCTCTTACGCGCTGCAGGGATGGCTTGAGTATGGGAGCGTGTATGTGCGTTTCTCTGCTTCATTTCCACCAGTCATAACATTCCAACCTCAGAAAGCTACCAGGTGGATGCTCTCCTTACCTCTAAGGTGTGTGCACGTGTATCTTGTCTAGTCCTTCATCTTTATATGTCGCTCCCAGAAAAATGGTTCTACCTCCCAAACTTCATTGCTACCAGCTCTGTCGCTTCTCGATTTCCATCATCTTACTATAGATTTTCCCTGCCTACTCCTCTTTGGAAAATGCACCTCCTTTTCTGGATTTCTGTAAACTCCCTTTACCAAAAACCAATGATTCATACGCTTAATTTTCTCACCCACAAAAGCAAGAAGCTGGACACAGTCATCATTTCTCAGAGTGCATTCTCTAGAGCACCAGCCTTTCCTAGCACCATGCCAAGGAGTGGATGTTCGGTAAACATTTGCAGAATGAATAAAAATATATGAACCATGAAAAGAAATGGATCCTGTAGATAAATAACTTTGGGGAGAGTTGAGATAAGTGTGCTTAATTTTTACTTTGGGACTCTTCGGATCCTCTAATGTGTTAATAAGCAGTATGAAACTCTAAGATTATATAGTACGCAATACTGAGCAGACTTATTTAACCATGGGATTCGTATTTTGCAGGTTGCTTAGGAACCCCTCACAGAACACATCTTAGACTTAACGATTACCAAATTTCCTCAAGGTTATTAAATTTGATGACCATGTCTCTTACACAGAGATCCGCCCCTCACTCCAATCCATCGCAGAGGGGGGGAAAAGGAAGGAGTCTTCAAGTTAATCCCTCCCTCCAGCGTCTAACACTAGGTCTTGCTTTTAAAAGTCTTATGCTCATAAAATATGTATATATATATATATATATATATATATATATATATATAATTTGCTCTTTGTTCCCCTGTTCCTGGCATCTAAAACCCTTGGAGTCTCTGGAGTGATAAGGGTGTCTTTTGTATGCTAATGAATGATTGGAGGCTGGGGCCTCCTGAACAGCCTCAGAATGGAGGCCAGTTGCCAGAAAGACCCAGGCATGATTAAAGGGTCAGAATTTCATCCCCATCCTCTACCCTCTGCCAAGGAAAGAGTGGCTAGAGATTGAGTTCAACATCAAGGGCGAGTGATTTACTAAGTCATGTCCACACAATGAAACCTCCACAAAATAAAAAAACTGAGCCAGAGTTCAGAGAGCGTCTCAGCTGGTGCACACACGGGTGCTGAGTTGGGGGCCCGGAGAAGGTGCAGAAATCCCTTTCCCCATTCTGTGTCCTAAGCATCTCTTCCCTTTGGCTGCCCCTGGGTTGTAGCCTTGAAAATAACCCAGCATTAGGAAGTAAAGTGCTTTCCTGAGTTCCAGCATATTATTGAACCCGAGAAGAAAGTCACAGGAACCGCTGATTTATAGTCAGAAGCACAGGAGACCTGTAATTGACATCAGAAGGGGTAGCATTCTTTCCTTTTTTTCCTTTTTTTTTTTTTGGTGCTGGGGATTGAACCCAGGGTCATTCTACCTCCAAGCTACACTCCCAGCCCTATTTTAACTTTTATTGGAAAACAGGGTCTTGCTAAGTTGCTGAGAGCCTCACTAAGTTGCTGAGAGCTTCACTAAGTTGCTGAGGGCCTCACTAAGTTGCTGAGGCTGGCTTTGAACCTGCGATCCTCCCGTCTCGCCCTCCCAAGCATTGGGATTACAGGCATACACCACCATACCTGGCAAGTGGGTCCATTCTTGTGGGACATTCTTATGGGACGAAGCCCTTAGCTGCTGGGATCTGACGCTGACCCCAGGCAGAAAGTGCCTGAATTGAATTGAATTGAATTGTAGGACACCCAGTAGGTGCAGAGAGTTGGAGAACTGGGTAGAGTGAGGAAAAGCCAACACTTTGGGTATCAGATGTGATGTTAATAAACCACACCTGCAAGACCTCATTTAGAAAATGACACTGCTAAGTCCAGACTCTCACTTCCGCATTGCCCAGTTTCGTCGTAGCCACGTGCGTTGTCTCTAACGACGGGGCCGCTGCGCTGCTTTGATAGATTCAATATCTATTATATGGTCACAGGCACTTTGGGTTCCTGTAGCAAAGGGCCATCGATTGGGTGATCTAAACAACTAACAATTTATTCCTCACAGTCCTGGAGTCTGGGAAGGCCACGATCAAGTTGTGGCCAAATCCCCTGTCTCTCTGAGATTTGCAGATCGCCGTCTCCTCCTGGCGTCCTCACATGGAAGGGTCCAGAGGGCTCTGCTCTCTTCCTCGTTTTCAGAGCAATCATCTCACCCTGGGAGCTACAGCCTGGTGCCTCACCTGGACCCAATTACCTCTCAAAGCCCAACCTCTACATCTGATCGCATTGGAGACAAGGATTTCAACACAGGAATTTGGCGGGGGGACACAGACATTTAGTCCAAGCATAGGTCCACTAGGTTTCTTAAGCTCCTGGATAACATTCAGATTAATCAACCAACTCTAACCTTGACCTCCAGTCTATCATATTCATAAATTTCATCTATAGTCTTCACTCCAAGTTTGTAAATCAGCTGTTAATGGTTTGCACAGGACCCATTATTCTCTTCTTATTGATGACCTCAAAACTTCCCTTCTGTAGACCCATCATCCCCCAAAATGCCTGCAGGATATTGATAGAGGTTTTATGAATATATATGTATATGAATATAAGTATATATATATGAATATGTGTATACACACACACACACACACACACACACACACACACACACACACATATGACCATGGCATCTTCCTTTCATAGAACAATCTTCTTCTACACATATATTTGGGGGTAAGGTTGAATTCCGATAAGCACATTATATTTATTCTTAGAGGCTTAAATCACTGGCAAATATTGGGAATTTGCTAGAAGGTGTGACAATGTGGAACATGTACAAGTTTATTCAACAACTGAATCTACATGTGTTACAGCACATGGACTGAACTTTGAATAACATTAGTCTAAATGTCCTTTGGGGGATGTGTGGTGGAGGGGTCTGCAGCCCATTTGTTCACCCTACCTACTCCCTCTTCTTCCTGAAAACACAGCTCTAGCTCACCCGCCAGCCCCTCTTCCAGCACAGTGGACCGGCAGCCAACAGAGAGTAGAGACAGTGGGTAACGCTTCCCAGTCTGGTCTTTGAAACTCTCCCTTCCACAAGCCTCCTCTGTGTTCTTTCCCATTTCTGGCTGCTGGGAGGGAGAGGAGCCCCCTGAGCACCCTTGGAGGCCTGTGTCCAGTTAGGAGCCTGGGACTCTAGCCAGAGTCACCTGACCAAGAACACCTGCATATAAACTTTCATCAGGTAGACAAATTAGGTAGATGCTTATTCAGGACCAGGACTACGATAAAGAAAGTGAGTACTTGCCTTGGATACCAAATTTAAGAAAGGCACCAAAAAGACTCAGATATGAAGATAAAGAAGATGCACTATTTTAAAAGTTCAAATCAAGGCAGAAAATAACTCCTTCGTCAGCAAACTATCAGTGTTTTAAATACATACACGATCACCATTTATTTGCTAGAGGAGCCATGTCTGAACTGACAGGTTTGTGCCCTGCACATAGCAATAGATGAATTGTCCTACTACTGTGATTATACAGTTGCCCTGTTTTAAAAGGACTACTCAGGGCCAGTGTGGTGGCGCACACCTGTAATCCCAGTACTTGGGAGGCTGAGACAGGAGGATCACAGGTTTGAGGCCAGTCTTGGCAACTTAGTGAGACCCTCAGCTACTTAGTGAAATCCTATTTCAAAATAAAAAAATAAAGGGCTGGGGGTGTAGCTCAGATTTTCCCCGGGTTCAAGCCCAAGTACTAATAAAGTAAAATAAATGAAAGGGTTACTAAGTTACTCTAAACTGCTAAACCAGAGCCCTTCATTTCCAAGCTCCAAATTATTTTTCCTAATAAAATGAATTTTGTTGTTTGAAGAAAATACTGGCATTTCACAAATTCCTTTAAATAAATGTTTTTGCTTCTTTTTTAAATGTCTGTGTTTAAGCTGCTTCCCATGCCTAGAATTTCACTCTTTTTCTTCTTCATCATACAAAACTCTTATCAGTCAAAGCCCAAAGACCCCCTTCATGCAACTTTACCATAATGATCTATTCTCCACACATTTAGTATCTCCTGTGAAGATTCCTTTTTCTTCTTTTATTTAACTTGAGGATTACTATGTAATAGCCAGGCGTGGTGGTGCACACCTCTAATCCCAGTACTTGAGAGGTTGAGACAAGAGGATCACAGATTTGAGGTTGGCCTTTGCAACTTAGCAAGCTCCTCATTGACTTAGGGAGACCCTATTTCAAAATAAAAAGGACTGTGGGTATAGCTCAGAGGCAGAATGCCCCTGGATTCAATCTCCAGTAGGAAGAAAAGGAAGGGAGGAGGAGGAGGAGGAGAGGAGGAGGAAAGGGGGAGGAGGGGAGGAGGAGGGGGAGGAGGACAAGGAGGAGGATTATTGATATGCAGTGTCTTAGGTCTCAGCCTACTCTACCCAACTAAGATGCACATTTTGTCAAATTAGAAACTCTGTTTTTATCTTCTTTTTTAAATTCCTATGTATAGAGGAGCCAATTGATAGACAATTGCTGATTTTATTTAGACCCAATTTTATTGCTGTCTAACTAAGAATTGCTCTCTATTTGGTTCGTAAACATTTTAAGTTTCCTTTGTCTGACCAGGGCACCATAATCTAAGTACCAGGCACATCAGGGCAAAAGACGATTGTGGCGTTGATTGACACAGCTTCCCAGGTGTCTCACAGCATCCTCACTACTGTTTCCCAAACACCTGACAACCACAACTCAGAGGAAGAGAGATTCACTTGCTCTCAGTTCTGGAGAGTTCAGTCCATGTTAGGCTGGGTCATGTCTGTGGAGCTCAAGACATGGCGGTGGGAGGTGAGAGAGTGAGAAAAGGAACTCTGCTCTCACATCAGGGAGGCCATAAGCAGGGAGAGATATATATATATATATATATTTCCCAAAGTCATGCTCCCAGAGACCCTGCCTCAACAACCAAACAACCAAGCCCTCTCTAACATGGCTGCTTCATCTCATCTGCTGGTGTGAGGTCTGGAGGATATTCTAAATCCAACCCACAACACCAGGGAAGAATTCTTAATGGCAATGTAGAAGGTGGGTCCAGGGGAGGCTCTTCCTTCCCATCTAAGGTAGATGGCCTTTGTTCTATAGCCTCATTTACAATTTTATTTATAGATTCCCTATCTATACTGAAATGAGTTTTTCTCCAGAATTCTGCCTGCTGGCTAACAAGACAGGGCTGAAGGGTGTAGCTCAGAGGTAGAATACCCCTTGGGTTCAATCCCCAGCACCACAAAAACAAAAACAAAACAAGACAAGCAACAACAACGACAACAACAAAAGACAGTGTGACCATTTGATTGCAGAGTTTTTGTTTGTGGTACTGGGGATTGGAGCCAGGTATGGTCTACCTCTGAGATACACCCCCAGCCCTATTTTATTTATTTTTTTAACCTTTTTAAACAGGGCCTCGTTAAGTTACTGTATGCTGGCCTTGAACCTGCAATCCTCCTGTCTCAGCCTCCCAAGTACTGGGATTACAGGTATGCGCCATGGTGCCTGACTGCAGAATTTCTTTTATTTCCCTGAGAGTTTCGATTGACTGGCCAGCCTGTGCTACAGACAAGACAGAGACTCAACAATTCTATCAGTCCCGCTGTGAAGCCCAGGGCTGAAAATCTGGTTGATTGGAGCAGCTCTGAGCTTTCCCCCAATTCCAGAAAAGTAGCAGAGAATTCACAGTGCCCGGGAGGTAATTGCCAGTTATTGCTCCACTGGTTCCAATTTTAGTAGCAAATGAGCAATGTGTAATGTATCCAGCTTATTAAAAAATAAAAAATGAGAAATAAAAGTGCTCACAAGGGGAATGGAAAATTCGCAAAGTTTTACAAGACGCAGTCGCTACCAGAGCTGACATCTGACAGCCGCCAGACCCTGCGTGGTGTTGATATCTCTGTAAGGCTGTGACTCGGGGCGACTCCTGCAAACCCCTGAATGGTGTGTGGTTAATTACTGCCTTGTTCGCTGAGGGGGGGAATGTCAAGTCCCCCAACCTTCCGGGAAATCTAGAGAGAAGCACGCTCAGCCTTCTTTCCAGAGAGATAAGGCGAAGGTTTTGTTTCCCACGCAGGAAAAGTAAATGCTCATCTAGATTTTTCAAAACCTGCTGGGATGGAATGACATGCCATCCCTATGCTTTGAAGAGGAGTCACCTACCACCAGCATCCCCTCCACCCCCACCGCCTCTGCCCCTCATGATCTGGGAACTAAACTGTGGTGATGGCCCCTAAGTGATCCCCCAACTGTATTCCATTCTGCTTCCCAGCATGCAAATTCCTGCTCCTCCAGCTCCCCGATAATGGTGCTGCTTAGTCACTGGGGGGCACTAGGCTGATGTGCAAACATCTTCATCTGGAAATCCCCGTAATCTTCAATCAGTCCCACACTACCTACCTACCTCTCCAGCATCATCCCCCACGTCTCCCAGCTCAGGACCTGCGTGAGCAGAAGCACCCATGGCTCCCTGAGCACAGGTGAACTCTTCTGACCCATGCTGGGCCCTCTGTCTGCCTGGAGTTCATCTTCCCTCCATCCCACTCCAGAAAGCCTTCCTCAAGGTTTTGCTCTTATAAATCCACCCCCACGATTCACACGGTATGGGGATAAGAACAGGTAGGGGAAAGAGCATCATCGCTCCTATTTCAGGAGGGGGCTACTGGGGATCGAACCCAGGGGCATTCTACCTCCGAGCTACACCCCAGCCCTTTTTATTATTTTTTATTTTTTGGCACTGGGGACTGAACCCAGGGGCATTCTACCTCCAATCTACACCCCCTGCCTTATTTTTTATTCTTTATTTTGAAACAGGGTCTCACTAAGTTGCAGAGGGCCTCATTAAGTAGCTGAGGCTGGCCGTGAACCCGGATCCTACTGTCTCAGCCTCCCAAGCACTGGGATCACAAGCATGTGGCACCAGGCTCGGCTTTTATTTTTTATTTTGAAACAGAGTCTTGCAAAGTTGCTGAGGGTCTCTCACTAAGTTGCTGAGGCTGGCCTCCAACCTGCAATCCTCCTGATCCTCCCAAGTACTAGGTATTACTGGCACACATCACCACGCCCAGCTAACCTCCCTTTTAAAGAGGTGTCCCACTAAACATCACATCCATTTCACATACACACATCCTACTTGGCAAATGAGAGAGAGAGAGCGCAATGGAAGTAGCCTGAGATATTTGGCCTGGTGTGCAAATGGATGCGTGCTCTCTAGAAAATAGGAATGTGTGGGTGCTGGGATTTATCTGCTCTCTCCTCCCAGGAACCCACATCCCATAGTGCAGATCCCAGCACAGCCAGGAGGGCAGACACAGTCAAGGGGGACATCCAGAGAGAGGGCACAGCGAACCCGAATTGGGGCGTGCAGAAAAAGCAGCCATCTAGCCCCGCAGAGTCACAACAATGAGCAGGGGTCGGGAGTCCACCCAGAAAGGGTTCCCCGGAGGCTGTGCAGAAATCCCACCTCTCTCCCCTCCTGGCAGTTGCTAAATCACTTAATTAGAATGGATTTTTCATTAGCTAGTGGAACCTCCTGTTTATCTAAAGTGACTCACACACTCTTATTATTATTTTTTTAGCAAATTAAAAGCCTGACTAAAACCTTGAGCACTGGAGCCTGAGTCAACAGATAACAACCAACACGAGTTCTAGAAAGAGAAGCCGCAAGATTAAAGGACAGAAGCACGGCTGACATGGGAAAACACTACAAAGGTACATCTTGGACAAAAGGCTGAGACAGGAGGATCCGGGTTCGCGGCCAGCCTCAGCTACTTAGTGAGGCCTTCTGCAACTTAGTGAGACCCTGTTTCAAAATAAAGAATAAAAAAATAGGGCTGGGGGTATAGCCCAGGGGTAGAATGCCCCTGGATTCAATGCCCGGTACCACACACACACACACACACACAAACACACACACACACAAATATATATATATATATATAACAAACCTCAGACATGTTTTAAGTAATACTTATCCAACACTCAGGAAACTGAAATGCATGCTTTAATTAAACAGGGATGAAACTGGAAAGAGTGAGGGTAAGGATGGACTAAGAAGCAGCTTCTTGAGAGGTAGGCAGAAATAAACAGGACACAGAAATCAAGAAAAGATACGAACGGTACAAAAGTAGAAAGGTTGCTATCACGGTGGAAGTCTGCCTTGCGGTCGTTTTCTCTTGAGCTGTGGAGGAAAACTGTCAAGAGATGACAGGAAGGAAGAAGGGCAGACAGAGACCAGAGAGTGCAGCTTCACCATGCAGGTGATTCAGTGTTCTGGAAAGATCTAGAGACCTTGGATCTGCAGACGGAAAAGGTCAACCATTCACATAATTACCAAAAAAGGATGTAAATGTGATGTGTCCTGGTAAATGTTTTGGATTCTAAGAATAAAAACTGACCGGGCGTGGTGGCTCATGCCTCTAATCACAGTACTTGGGAGGCTGAGATAGGAGGATCGTAGGTTCGAGGCCAGCCTCAGGTGCTTAGCGAGGCCCTCTGCAACTTAGTAAAACCCTGTTTCAAAATAAAGTATATGAAGTAGGGCTGGGGGTGTGGCTCGGAGGTAGAATGACCCTGGGTTCAATCCCCAGGACCACACACACAAAAAAACAGCCTCTATCTGCAGCTGTGCCTAAAGCCGATAGGACAAAATATCAAGCCTGGTACAAGAGATCATCATTTGTATGCTTGGTGCATTACATAGATATTTAAGAACTGAGTCATGAAGAGACTGCAGAAGAAAAGACTTGATCATCAAATAAATTAACACGGAAGTCAAAAACATTGCCGTAGAAGTGTTTAGAAAATGTCAACTGGGGAAAAAAAAAACCCTAGAAAAAGCCCACATAATATTACATAGAAGTAATCATAAAGTGCCAGGTAGTAGAATACAATGGACTAAGGTTTGTATCCAGGAGGTCTTTGCTCAGATTCTGACTCTACCACTCAGTCGCTTTCTGACTTTAGGCACAAGACTTTCTGAGCCCCAGTGACTCCCTTGTACAAGGGCTCATCATGATACCTAGCTCCTGGCGCAATTATAACAATTATGTAAAAGAACGATTACCAATCACATCACTGCCGGAAAGCGAAATGAGCCTACCAGATAGGTATATGCCTTTAATTAATTAATTATTTTATTTATTTATTATTTATTTATTTATTGCGGAACTGAGGATTGAACCCAGGGACATTCTACCTCCGAGCTACATCCCCAGCCCTATATTTTTATTCTTTAGTTTTGAAACAGAGTCTCACTAAGTTGCGGAGGGCCTCGCACAAGTTGCTGAGGCTGGCGGCGAACCTGCGATCCTCTGGTCTCAGCCTCCCAAGTACTGGGATTACAAGCTTGCGCCACCATGCCCAGCTATGCATTAAAAAAAAAAGTCCAGCAATGTGCTGCTTTGCAGAGATGTATCTATAAAACAAGTGTGCCTCAATGGTTTAAAATGAAGAGCAAAGAAGTTGGACAAGAAAATAATAATAATAATAACAATGATAATAATATTGATAATAATAATAATAAACAAAGTAGCATGTTAGAAAAGTAACACCAAAACACTAACCAACCAACCAAACAGAATTAAAGGCAAAATGCGCTATAGAAGAATGAGAGTCAAATCCCCTTCATTCAAGGTAAAATAATAGAGCCCCATTACTAAAAATCATGGGTAAGTAGCACTAACTCATTACATATTATAATTCTACTTTACTGGAAGTACAACTGCAATGCAGGTGCCTAGTATAGAATCCAGGTTTGAGCTAAAAGTACTTAGCAGTTCAGAAAAAAAATTAAAAATATTTAGTTCTTTTTAAAGATACAGGAACTAAAATGTGGGGACCTAAAGCAACATTCCTCCAGTTTACACGCTGAGGAAAGGATGGAGAAATGCAAACTTCAACTCCAGCCACACTATCCAGCATAGCGCAAAAATAAAGAAATAAAATAAAAAGTAAAATTAAATTTAAAAATATTAAAGCCGGGCATGGTGGCGCACGCTTGTAATCCCAGTACTTGGGAGGCTGAGACCGGAGGATCCAGGTTCGTGGCCAGCCTCCACAACTTAGTGAGACCCTGTTTCAAAATAAAGAATAAAAAATAGGGCTGGGGGTGTAGATCGGAGGTAGAATGCCCCTGGGTTCAATCCTGGCACTGCCAAAAAAAAAAAAAATTAAAATGCTTGGCCCATGTGATACACTAAGAGACCAGAAGCAAACTGCCCTCCTCTCCCTCCTTTCTGTTTCTAACACATCTCAGGCAGGGGCCCTCATGCCTCCACGCACAATCAAAACATCTTGGGAGCTTTTAAATGATGCACAGATGGCCACAATAGACCAATAAAACTCAAGTCTCTGAGGACCAGACCCGGACACCGGCATTTACACGTTCCCCGGTGATGCTAATGAGCAACCAGCCTGGGACCCGCTGCCCTGGCGCAAGGGAAGCTCGGACTTTGTGTGCAGCTGTGTGTAAGTCCAGCGCCTCCAAACAGACTCTTAGGAGGGAACACTTGACTCCCTTTTCCTTTCCCTCTGCTGCTGATTTTCTGCCCTTCCTTCCTTCCTTCCTTCCTTCCTTCCTTCCTTCCTTCCTTTCTTCCTTCCTTCCTTCTTACCTTCCTCCCTCCCTCCCTTCCTTCCTTCTTGCTTTCCTTCCTCTTTCTCCCCCTCCCTCCTTGGCATCCTTCTTTCTTTCTTGTACTGGGGACCAAACCCAGAGGCTTTCTGTTTCAAGCCACACCCCCAGCCCTTTTTGAAATTTTTAAATTTTGAAGCAAGATCTCGCTAAGTTGCTGAGGCTGCTCTCCAACGCTCGATCCTCCTGTCTCAGCCTCCCAAGTACTGGGATTACAGGTGTGCACCACCACGCCTGGCTTGGGGATTTTCTTAAAAGCATTCACCCCGAGGTGAATGACCAGAGCCAATCTAAATGTGTTGGCTACATTCTTTCAGGCACCCCACCAGGCTGGAAACACTGGGGGATTCCAACAGGAGATGGAACCGGCTCCACACGGCAGGCAGTCACTCCTAGCGACATCAAAAGGACAGAACTGTGTATTCTGCCCATGTCAACGCCCGTCGCAGGAGTGTGGGGAAGTTACACAAAGGATAGGTTGAGGATGCGGTTAGCCTGGTCTGAGAGATTCCTGTGAAGAGCTCAGTGCTGACTGACTCTCACGGGAGAATCGCAGAGCTGACAAAGTCACACTGTGCATGTCCCTTATAGACAGAAAATCCTCAAAAAAAGACTGGTATGTTTGTGCCCTTTCAAAAAATACTTAAAATCTCAAAACGAATGACAGATTCGACTCCACTCTTTCTGTCCTTTCTCCCCATCCCTGTCTTTTCCGAATTATGCAAGTAGTCACTTTGCTTCTGTCTCTAGTCAAAAGGAGTCCCGGCAGCCTGGCCTGCACCAGTTTATTGAGTTGCTAGCACGTGCCAGGAGATGAGTCAGACATGGTTTGGCCCGGACCAGCCAAGAGAGGCAGGGACAGACGTGTCTGCCCCGGTCCATTCTGCAAACATTTCACATCCTGTCCCCCACCGGGGGCGTGGTTGCCAGGGCACACACTGAAGGACAGCGGACGGCTGGACGGAGGGGACAGTAACCCTATCCAGTTCCTGATGTGGCGGCCCCTCCCTCCCGGCTCTGATCTGCATTACATCCTGGGATCGAATGGCCCTATAAAGATGTCCAGCGTGAAAGACAGATTCAAAAACTGGAGAAACATTATCCTGATGGAAATCCTTTAACATCCTCCACCCTCTGTCTTCTGGCCCTTCTCCCCGGGGCCCTGCCATACCCACCCACCCCCATCCCTGGCCAGGCAGAGAATTTATGGGCTGTAAGTCCTGTTTTTCTACATTGATGGAAATCACCGGCAAACACTTCCACTGCGCCAAACTCCATCCAGAGTCGAGTATCAAGGCACCCAGCTGAGCTCCAGGAGTCTGCCTTTATGAAACCAATCGAGGTGCCCTGCGACCGTAAAACATCTGATATTTACTATGACAGCACAGTATTCGAGTTCATAAAAAGATGATTTTTTTTTTGGCCTAACTTTGATCGCAATGAAAGGCCTTAACTTTCTTTTTTACAAGAGGATTGTGTAACCGATGCAGATGCGTGGCCTGAAAAGCTAAGTCGGGCAGCTGTGGTACGCTCACTTTGTTGGGGGATAAAGGCAGAAAATCAGACCTAAAAGGACCCTAAACAAGATTCCACAGATTCTCAGGGGTACGCTGAAAGGTGGAAAAATATGTACCTGTTTATCCCCTACGCTGCAGACGGAAGAAGGAAAGGGACTGTTTTCTCTCTAGATCCTGCTTCCTCTGGGGATTCACGGGTCCATTTGGAAAGGAGGAACATTAGGGCTCTCTCGAATGCTGCATCAGCACCGCAGGGAAAGGGACCATCAGGCATCTGCAGGGCAAGGGGCAGGATATTGAAGGAAACCGAAGTTGGAGTGCGAAGGAGTGAAGAGATTTAGAAGGGAACTCCCCGATTCAGATGGAGAGAACACATTCCCTGCTCTTTTTGTTATCTGAAGAGTCCCTGCCTGGGTCGCTACCGACGACTTCCTTGAAATCAATATGCACGTGGACTTTAAGACCTCTGGGACCCGGGGGGCTGGAGGAGGATGGTCACAGGCCATCCAGGAGTGGGAATACAGACAAACTAAGAAAGCACCAGTGATGCCCAGCTCTTCTACGACGCTGAGCCTGGGATGCGTGGGCATGGGGCAGGGCCATTCATTTGCTCTCAGGTCTAGAGCAGTGTGGGGGGTGGAAAGGCAGCAGGTTCTTTCTGACACTCTACCAAGTGGTTGGAGTTCAGAGATAGAGAACGCCAACAGAGCCTCAAAGCTTGCCCAAGAGACACGACACTGGTCCCCCGCTAGGCTGGTGCTATCGATTCTTTCTGTTCTCTTCCTTTCTGGCTATGGAAATTTGTCCCTGGAGGGGAACATGGCTGCAACTCTTTTCTTTCCTGAATATATGTTTCTGCACTTTTTATTCATTCATTCATTCATTCATTCATCGGTACTGTTGGGGGCAGGTGTCTTGCTATGTTGCCCAGGCTAGCCTAGAACTTTCAGGCTCAAGCGATCCTCCTGCCTCAGCCATCCAAGTAGCTGAGACTCCAGGCACGAGCCACCGTGTGTGTCCAGCCCTCTGCAGCTTTTAAATGCTATCACGTAGCTGTGAGAGGGCAATTTAAAAATCATGAAATTGCAACTCTGAGCACTGGTACCCGGCATGTAGTTCTTCTCGATTAATCATTGTTGAATGAATGGGCCACTCTACTCTTACTCAATGAACCATTTGGATTAGTCCCCTGGACAAAAAAAAAAAAAAAAAAAAAAAAAAAAAAAAAACCTGAATTAACATTGCTCTTTAGGAAGCTAAAGAGCTTGGATTGCTTTTAGGAAGTTTTTACTCTTAATTCAAGAAGCCGATTTTGCTTCGCTCAGCAGCACCTCATGACACGGGTTAATGATATTTTTTTTCTGTACTCTGAACTTCTTTGGCTTGGTCAAAGAAACATGCCTTTTTACCCTTTGGTATAGAAGATAACAGAAATGAAGTATCTTGAAGAAATTTGAAGGCTGGTTTGCAAAAGCTTCAAGATCTTTTGGACAAGATTTCTATTTTCAAGGGAAATTATCCAATCTGAGAATGCTTTAATCTTTGATTTTAATTCATTTATGCTTATGTTGATTATTTCCCACTTTGAACGTGTTCTTGATCATCGTACTTTGGTGCTTCCTATTTACAATGTTTCTTCAATTAGAGTAATCAAATTTATTCTCATTTTGTGTTATCTCCCTCCAGTTTAGAAGTAATCCTATTCTTTTTGTGGTTATATTGAAGCTTTCTTCATAGTAAATTAGCTTAAGAAAATTGAATGTAATGTTGCAATCTTTCTATCAAAACAAGAATTTAAAATGTTTTAATTCTGGCAGGTACATCACCTCTCATTCTAATTTTACCACTAGTAAAATTGGTGTTAATCCAGTGAATGTATCACTTTTTTAATAATTGTATAGTCATCCCTCATTAAATGGGGGATGGGGCCAACAATGGCCAACAATGGCCCCACATTGTTGTTGTTGTTTTTTTCTTTGCGGTACTGGGGATTGAACCCAGGGCCATTCTACATCTGAGCTACACCCCCAGCCCTATTTTTTATTCTTTATTTTGAAGCAGGGTCTCACTAAGTCGCGGAGGGCCTCACTAAGTAGCTGAGACTGGCCACGAACCTGTGATCCTCCTGTCTCAGCCTCCCAAGTCCTGGGATTTCTGGCGTGCGCCACCACACCCGGCTCTCACGTTGTTTTTATCACATCGCGCAACCCTTCTGGATTCAGTCTCTCTTACTACAGCATGTCATTGAGCAGTTGTTTTAGCAAAGGTATGTTTGGGTTAATTATCTCTCTCTCTCTCATTTTTTATGTGAAAGTTCTTTATGTTCTGTCCTCTGGAAGTCTTATTTAATGCATCTTGGACCTGGTCACTCTATTCTTTGTGTAAACCACTCTTTTACAGTTCCCATCTCTTTATCTCTGTGGTAGGATTCTCAATTCTCTCCATTACTCATATTTTCAGCTGTTTTGTCTCACTGTCTGGTAAGTTCGTCACTTAACTTTTCATTCTAGCTGGGGTTTTCTGCTACTCTAATCTGCTGCCATTTAGCCTATCCGTTGACTTTTTCATTTCAACCTTCTCTATTCTTCATTTCACATTCTCTTGAGTTCTTTTTCAAGTCTCCTTTATGGTGTCCTGATTCTTTTCGTTATGATTTTTGGATTTTATTTGTTTACTTAGCAATCTGAAACAAGCATGTGAGTGTCTATCAAAGTGTTCTACTTCTGAGATATGTCTTGGGCTTTGCTGGTCTGCTGGTTCTCCCTCATGGTTACTTTCTTTCCTCACACCATGATTGAAATGTCTAATTGTGCATGCATTCTCCATTGTGGTAGAGAAGTCTCCTGAGAACCCAAGTTGTGAAATGTCACCCAGAGCAGTTTTGGTTTTTCTTTTGTCAAGCAAACCGAGGGTTTCAATGGTGCTGAGACCAGTTTTTACTCTGTGTTCTTAGCTTGTGAATATCATGCATCGCGGGAAGCAAGAACTCTGCCCTCATGCAAGCACATAGCTCAGACCTGGGGGTTTTAATCCCTTGGGGTGGTTTTGTTTGTCTGTTTGTTTGTTTGTTTTGTCCAAAATGTCTATGAAGAAGGCAAGCTTCCTTGCAACTTTTTCTGAACCTTGGAAGTGGAGTTTTGTAATCTAGGATGTTTAAGGAACATGAGATTTGTCAAGGTGTTTGCCTTTACATAGAGAACAGAATTTTGTCTCTCAGGGCAAATGTAGGTTATTGCCAAATCCTAGAACCCCAGCCTTCAGCCCCCAGGTCCTTTCTCCTGTCTATCCTCTGTGACCTCCTGTAGCCTCAGCCTCTACTTACTGTCCTGGAAGATCTCCTTTCTTTGAGCTTATTTTGTTTGTTTGATCATTTTGTTTTGTGTGTGGTACTGGATTGAACTCAGGGGCACTCTACCACTGAGCCCTTTCTATTTTTTATTTTTGAAAAAGGGTCTTGCTAAGTTGCTGAGGCTGGCCTGGAACTTGCAGTCCTCCTGTCTCAGCCTCCCAAGTACTAGGATTACAGGCATGTGCCACCGCTCCAGGCTCTGAATGTGCTTGCTTTTATTGTAGCGATGTTAGATTTTATGCAGCACTCCTGTGTGCATGTGTGTTGTCAGTGAGCAGAGGGAGGACCACTTCATCCTCAGCTCAGTCCATTCCATTGCTGGAAATTTTTCTGAGACAATTAAAGGTTTTAACTACAAGGCTATGTTGGTACTGTCTCACATGCACAGAGAAGGTACTGGCCCGACAGTCATTGCTGAAGGTTCTGGTCCAACTAATAAAAGTGGACCATTAGTGCTATAATAAAAAGTGCTAATTAAAGATATAAGAGCACAAGATCGTTATGGATGCTATCATGAACACAAAATCTGAATGAATCAGATGATTCACTGCTGGTATTCTCTGGCCATGCCCTGCTGGTTTCTTCCATATCTCTCTCTCCAACCAGTCATGATTTTTAAGATCTTCAACTTTCCCCAACTCTCAACTTCTGAAACTTTAACACAGGAGATCTAGCCTGGAAGTAATATTCGGATGCAAATTCAATCCCTTGGAAAAGGTAATGGGGAGAAGAAAGGGAAAATAGAACCCAGCCGCACAGCCAAGGCATCTCAAAGCCCCGTCCTTGTAGAGACTGGCTCACCATCAGCGCTGGCTGTAACCACCCTGTCTGACATTCTCTGCTCATCTGCATCTAAAATAGGTCTTCAGCCATTCCACACTCCACCCACCTTCCTGCTCACATAAGCCTCAGCGTCCTAGATGTGGAGGATGGAAATTCTATTCTGGGAGTCGCCATTAATCCCACTTGGAGAGTGGACAAGCTAAGAGCGAGCAGGTTCACAAACAGTTATTCCAACCTTCTGAAAGCCTCTTACAGCTCAAAAGTGATAAGATCTTTGAGAGTTATTGACATTTGAATATTCTCACCACATTTGAGAAATTCCAGCTATTACCCAGGGATGCAAAGTAAATGGATGATCTTAGGATATAGAAGGTATAAATCAGCAGCCGCTGCTCCTATTAGACGCAGTGTTTCATCTCTCTACTATTTCCATTTCTCTCTTAAATAGCTGGCTGCTTCCTGCTCCAACCAACTACTCCAAAAACCATTTCTTGGCTTTTTATCCTAAAATGATAAGAACACCAGACACTTAGTTCCCATACAGTGTTTTTGTGATAAAGATCATATCATAGCATAAACAACATTGGAAACAAGAAAAATAAATCATGATTCATGTATAATTCTAGCCGGTTATGATTTTTATGTATCTTTTTCAGTCTTTTTTATGACTTTTATTTGAACATAGTTGAAATCATAATATCTATGTGTTTTCATATATTTACAGGTGTTTTATGTTCCTAAGCATCTCATTTTCTTTTCTTCTTTTTTTTAATCACAACAACTCTCTAGTTAGAGCACAAATGCTTGGCCACATTTTACAGAAAAGGAAACTGAGGCATGGGCATTGGATGGTGAGTTGTGCAGGAGGAACTCGCCGCTGTTGCTCAAGCTCTCTCCTCAAACATCTGTGAGCCCAGGGACGCCACATCTGCTCCTTCAGCCCACACAGACTCACAGGTGACAAAAACTAGAACCACGGATGGAATTAAAGGGAGAGAGATGGGAGAAAGGGTAGCTTTGAGAAGTCGCATTTATAGGTCCAATCGGTGTGGCCTCTCCAGCAACAATAAGGCCAGTTTTCTTTTGAGACATAATTCTGGGGGTAATTCCAGAAAAAAGTACCCAATTCTTCTTTGTGTGTCAGCAATAATGGAACAAGTATATAACTTCTGCTGCAGACTGCAAGCATGTGTGTGTGTGTGTGTGTGTGTGTGTGTGTGTGTGTGTGTGTTGCTAGGGATTGAACCCAGGACATTCTATCTCTGAGCTACACCTCCAACCCTATTTTATTTTCTATTTGGGAAAAGGGTCTCACTAAGTGGCTGAGGGTCTCACTAAGTTGCTGAGGCTGGTCATGAACCTGGGATCATCCTGTCTCAGCTTCCCATGTACTGGGATTACAGGCTTGCACCACTTGCCCAGCTCTGCAGACTGCTTTAATGAACATTTCTTATCTAAATCTACAAATTCTGGGTTTCTTTTTTTCTTCAAAAACTCCATCTTTCTATTTTATTATTCATATTGTTCCGTTGATGCATTCTTTTACAAATACTCTACTCTCAAGATGGTAGGAAGGAAATCTTGCTCCACGGATATCCAAGATGGTGTGGGTTTCCAATTTGCTAATTCTAGTTTGTCGCCATGGCTAATTGATGGCCTTCCCTGGCTTTCTTACAGGCCTGTGGTGTCTGAGGAGAGTGATAATACCCAGAGGGATCCAGAAAACAAGAGAATACACACAAGGTAGAAGGTAAATAGATGGAAAAGTCTGTGATAATGTGATAGTTGGTCTGGTTTGTCAACTTGACTCTCCTAAGATCATGTGATTTTGGTTGTATAACAGCAGATTGAACCAGAAGTCCTGCCCTAAATGTGGGCAGCAGGGTTCTGATAGGTGCAGGACTTAGATAAAAGAAGGAGAAAGCCGCGTAGAGAGGGCCGCGACTCTTCCTGAAGAAAACGCGTCTGCTCTCGTCTGAGATCGTCGGTCTCCAACTCTGCTGTTTCCTTGAAGAGCTTCTTGATCTTCTGCTCTTGTCTGAGATCGTCGGCCTCCAGCCTTCGAGCTGAAACTTCACCATCGTTTCTCAGAAGAGCTTCCTTATCTTCACATCTTGGACTGGACTGAATTGGTGGTTGCTTCAATCCTAAGGCTCCAGCTCTTGGACCGCCTGACCAGCTACTGATTCCTCTGATTCTTCACGTGCAGTCGAAACTCAGGACTACATTGTGAGCTGATCTAATAAATCTTTTTTTTCCCTTCATTCTGTGAATTCTGTTGATCTAGTGAACCCTGACCAATACAGATAATACATGTAGAGTAAAATGTTAAGAATAGAATATGCTAAGTGGGATCAGCCAGTCTCAGAAACTCAAGGGTCCTATGCTTTCTCTAATATGTGGAAGCTCGAGAGAAAATAGGAAACAAAAGGGACTGGCGATCAATGAGGAGAGAGACCGGTAGAACAGTGGAAGGAGTTTGGGGGAGGGAGGTGGAGAGGGGAAAAGGAGAAGTGAGAAAGGAAACAGTTCAAATAGTGCTCTGTCCAAACAGGAAGGTATCACTACCGTGTACGGAGGGAGGAGTGGGGGCAGTGCGCATGTATGTATGCATCACTTTGAACCTCACTATGATGCGTAATTACAATGCGCCAAGAAAAGTATAAACAAAAAAGGAATGGAATCTAGGCAGCCCATAGATGGAAACTCATATAAAATTCTTTTAGCTTTGCTGTAGATTTTAATTTTTCATAATCAAGTAATGTTTTTAAACAAACAGCTCAGAGAGAGAGAGAGAGAGAGAGAGAGAGAGAGAGAGAGAGACTCTCTAGGAACATGCTTTCCTGAGCAACAAAATGTTGCTGGATAGATTCCCATCTCTCTTCATCTCGTCCCTTGCCAAGTCTTTTCACTTCTGAGAATTGTTTAGGGACATTTCTTTAGAGATATTCAACTATGGTCAGAAGGTACTGAGACAAACCTATTTTTGAGAGGACAAAACTGAGTCCTACATAGGGGAGCTGACTGGTCCCAAATTGAGTCATCATGTGGCAGACTCGGGCATAGAAGTTAGGCTTCCTGTCTCCCAGATCACAATGTGCCAAATACTTTCCTTCCCCAGGGATGGCCACTTTGACACCGTGTGTGTGTGTGTGTGTGTGTGTGTGTGTGTGTGTGTGTGTGTAACTTTACCTGGAAAGCCTAGAAAACCAGTGCATTTGAAAATTTTAAGGGGAGATTTTGGAAAAGTTTGGGTGCTGAGGATTACCCACGAAGAAAGGTCTGTCTCAAGGATATTTGAGAACAGGGGATGTAGAACTGCTACAGGGATTGGAGCCCCAGGTTGATACAGAGCTCACAGTGTAACTGGCTTCTATGGAACCTCTGGCTTCTATGCCCAGAGGCTGGGCTCCCTGGAGGAGGGGTCCTGGCTGGGTTTCCATTTTCTTTAAGGTCATTTTGCCCACCCAATCTTCAGACCTGAGCTCTTCTTTTACAGGATTAAAAAGATGGGGAACTGAACAGCTATAGTCTGAGTTTCTACCATGTGCCAGGCACCATGCCAGAAACCACAGGAAATTTTTAAAAATGAGCAAAACACAGACCCAAGAAGCTAAGCATCCTGTTAGGGAACTGGGAGACATGCAAAGAAGAAGTTAAAATTTTATATTTCGAATTAGCAAAAACAAATGACCCTTTTCCACCAGAAGCTCCTGCTCATTTAACAGCCTGATCCCAAAGGGCAGAGAGGGATTTTCTGCAGAGTCCCAGAATTTAGGAGGTCTTGAAAAATATTACAACCGATTCCACTGAAGTTTTACTTCAGTATCTGGATTTCGGTCAAAATATCCCACACCCATGATATCGCTCCCCCTGACCTCCCAAATGCAAAATCCATTCTATTTTTTCATATACTTGGTTCTCCCTAGCCTTCTTCCTGTTCACATTTAAGATCACCACCGCCCTCACCCCCACACACACATAGCCCTGTTTCTCATTCAATTTCTCTGAATGCATTTTAAAATACCCTTTCTCCATAGTCCAATTCCCCCACTAAGGTTTCTTGAAAGGCCTCCATCTCTTGTAGCTCAGTCCATCCATGGTTTCTCCTCTCCTTCCAGAGCCGATGACTCCAAGACCCACGGCACTGTTATACGTCCATCTGCTAGAAGGTTCTATCTGGAGTTCACCATCGCCCACCCCCGCCTTCTCTGTCCCTCCAGAACCACCTCTTCTTCTCTAGGCTCCCTCAATTTCACCCATTTCCATACTACCATGCTGAAAACTTGGCAAGAGTCATTGTTTTATTCCTTTGTTGTTCTATGTCTCCAGTTTCTTTAATTAAAATATACTTTTATTGGTGCATTGTAATTATATGTCACGGTGAAATTCAAAGTGACGCAAGCACACATGCACACAGCACTTGTTTATATACCTTTTTCCTTCTCCCAAACCAGCCAGGGACTGAACTCTGATGACTCTTCCTCCCCAGGCCTCCCTTCATTTCCTCTAGTCTGCAGTCACCTTCCTGAGGGTGAGTCCCTTCACCCTCACTCCTAACATCCACCCGAATGCTATGGATTAAATATTTACATCCCCTCAAATTCATTGGTGAAAACCCTACCCCCAACGTGATGGTGTTAGGAGGTTAGACCTTTGGAAGGTATTAGATTTAGGTAAAGTCGTGGAGCAGGAAGGGGGGCATGATGGAATTAGTACCATTTAAGGGACTCAAGTGTGCTTGGTTTCTTCTCTTCGCTAGCTCTGTTGTGTGAGAATACATCACCAAGACAGGGTCTGCAAATAAGAAGAGTGCTTGTCTCGGTCAACAGTCTCACTGTATAATCCAAAGCGACCGACCACATAACTTAGAGGAAAGAAGATTTATTCACTCACAGTTTTTTGGAGATTCTGGGTTCAGGCCATGTGAGGCTGGGGTCCGAAGCTCAGGGCTTGGTGGTGGGAAGTGGAGAGGGAGAGCATACAAAACTGTGCTCTCACATCATGGAGACCAGAAGCAGAGAGAGAGAGAGAGAGAGAGAGAGAGAGAGAGAGAGAGCACAGGCAAGAGGATTCAAAGACACAAGCACAATCCCTAAGACCACACCCCCAGGGACCCACCTTCTCCAGCCACGCCCCACGGGCCCAGGTTACCTCCTAGATAAATCCATCACAATCCATCACAATCCATCATCCAGGGTTAACTACATCAACCTTGAGCTCTTCAGGGTGCATTCTATATCTGACCATTACTGCGTCCTTAGCAGACACCAGATATTTTGGTGCCTTAATCTGGGACTTCCCAGACTCTACCACCGTAAGACAAATGTTTGCCGCGTATACCACTTGATTATGCATTTTTGTTACAGCAGCCCAAATGGACAGAAAGTCTTCCTCATGGAGCTCCCGCCTCCAGCATTCTCTACCCTCGCATCCAATGTCTCTCCAATCGATTCAGTCTATACCCACTGCTGTATCAATCCTCCTGAAACACTGAAGGGCAAGCGTCATTACCCTGCTCAAAAACTTTCCCTCGTTCCATAGGAAAAAATTCTAAAAATTTTAAACTGACCTCCACAATGAGGTTCCAATTTTTCTTCCTCTTTTGATTTTGAAATGCATAGACAAAAGATTTACCCTAGTCAAAGTAATCCTCTTGCCACCCCCATTTTGAAGTTGCCCCTACCTGGAATAGCTTTGTAATGTCTCTCTGCTTATCTAATTCTTACCCATTTTTTACAATCTCATCTCCTTTGGGAGGTGTCCCAGCACTCTCCCACTCTCTTAGTTCTGAAATTCCCTAATATTTACTATCTCTATCCTTTATCTGGTATTGCACATACAACCCTTCACTCAGGTACTTTCTTGATTCTTCCATAAATTACAACTCCTTCATTATGGAAAAATAGTGTGTGCCTTTAAGAGGCTCAGAAAGCCTAACGTGGTGGCTCAAGCCTGTAATCCCAGTACTTGGGAGGCTGAGACAAGGAGGATTGCAGGTTTGAGGCCAGCCTCTGCAATTTAGCAAGACCCTGTTTCAAGATAAAAAATAAAAAGGAGTGGAGGTGTAGTTCAGAGGTAGAATGCCCCTGGGTTTAATCCCCAGTACCAAAAAAAAAAAAGACTCAGAAAAGTTGGATAATGATCAAAGTTCCCAGCCTCTATTTTGGTTTCATATTTTCCCAAATTTATAAGACATTGTAAATGAAATTGCACTGGTCAGATAAAAGCAGAGACTTTTTTTGAACCAGGAACCATGGAAATTCTGGACTCACGAGTCCGTATCCAGTTGATTCCAACTAAGGAGTTTTGCTTTTCATCTCTTCCAATTGTGGTGACTTGTGTCAGAGGGGAAAAAAGTGCAACATCTTAGCTCATAGCTTTTATACTAGGGGTCATTCAGAGATTTTAGCTCCATCTGCACTTGTCTAAAAGATTCCCAGATGACACAAGACCATGCAAAAGATTAGCAAAGAATCCATCATTAGAAGGGAAGAGGGGAGGGAAATTGTACTGAGAAAGAAGGAGCTGGAAGTGGACCAGTTACTGGAATGGTCACCAAAGTCCAGCACGTGTAGAAGTCTCAGAAATACCCACCGTCAGTATTACACTTCATTTCCTTCAATGAATTCATATTCATTTCCTCCCAGTGAATATGGACTAAGGAAAGTGTATGAACATGACTCTCTTGTTCTTTTTTCCCCGGGAGGGAGAATTTGCTTAGTAAACAGAGCTCCTGGTGGACTGGGAAAGCTAGGAAAATTTCCCAGGGAAGTGTCTTGGTGGAAAAGCTCTACCCTGGGGCAGGTAGCACAATGACAGCAAGGGTTTCCAGGAAGCAGGGGAAGGCCTGACCACTAAGGGGATGGCCCCCTAGGGAGCAGCACCAGTATCACTGTGGAACTCCTTAGAGATGCAGATGATCAGACTTCACCTTGAGTCTACTGCATCTACATCTCTGAGATAGAAGCCCAGGGATGTGGGTCTTCATGAACTCTCCACCTGCACACTCAGGTTTAAGATGCAATCAAATGCACTCTCTCACCATACCAGGGAGAATTTGATGGAACTTTTCTAAGGGGCGGTATCTGTCAAAAAATCTCAAAAAAAAAAGGTAGGTACAGTTGAAAGTCTCAAAAAAGGGTAGGTACACTTTTACTCAACCATTTTCTTCTGAGAATTTACCCTAAGAAAATAAACCATGAGTGAGCATCAATGATTTAGTTACAAGACCCCATTACAGTTGTATTTGTCATAGTGAAATACTGGAATTGAGTAAAACCTTAAACAATAAGGCATGCTCAAGTGATTTAGGGTATATCCAGATAACAGAATCCATACCGTCTTTAAGTTTTTCTTTTATGTATAAATTTTAAAAATCTATTTAAAAGCCAGGGCTTCCACAGTGGTATTTGAAGATTTATTTACCTCAACCTGGAGCCTGGGCCTCTTGGTCTCTCTTCTTGTGTATATAACAGTGCTTACAGGAAAAGGACTTGGTCATATTTAATGAATGAGGAAATGACAATTAGGTTCTTAGCATGACACCAGTGCACACTAATAACAAAATCTTATCTGAGTAAGAGAAATTACAAAGATCTTATCAACACAAACAGTGATTTGTAAGTATGCCAGTTATTCAAATTTGAATTACTTCATACAGTAAAAGTAGACATTGATTAGCATTATTAATGATATCCATAGTTGTCACTTGTATGAAAGATACAAAATCTACAAGCAACTTGCACCTGACTGATGTCTACATATCTAGAAAAACATTTTATTATTAGATAAGCTGAACTTTTTTGACTGTATCATATAGCAACATATTTTAAAAAAATCCAGCCGGGCGTGGTGGCGCACACTTGTAATCCCAGTACTTTGGGAGGCGGAGACCGGAGGATCCGGGTTCACGGCCAACCTCAGCGCGCATGCGCGTGAGCGTGCGATCGATCGATTCATCGATCGATCTCTCTCTTTCTCTCCTCTCTCCTCTCTCTCTCTCTCTCTCTCTCTGTTTCTCTCTCTACCTAGCGAGGCCCTCCACAACTTCGTGAGACCCGGTTTCAAAAATAAAGCATAAAAAAATAGGGCCGCGGGTGTAGCGCAAAGGTAGAACGCCTCTGCTTTCAATCCCCGGTACCGCAAAAAATAATAATAATAATAAAAAAAATAAAAAATAAAAAATAAAAAATCCAAATGCCTAGCACAGTGTATCTTATTTTTAAAAGATATCAAAACATTCACACAATTGGACACATTTTTCCATTCAAATGAATTTTTCATCTTTGTGGTCCCCACATCATAAAGACATACAAACTCTATTACATCTCTACCTGTACATTGTTGATGGGAATGTAAATTCAGACATTTGGGAAGTCAATTTAGCAGTATGAATCAAATATTCTTAGCCTTTGACCTCATGATTCTATTACTGGAAACACATTCTAAACAACTTGCTCTATTTTAGAAATAGCATCACAAACAAAGATTTCCATCCAAAAGACTATTCAGAATAGCCCCAAATTAGCCCTAAAGACTAAATAAGTAAATTATGATATATTCTTAAAGGGGGATTTAAAAGTTATTACAAGCTGGGTGTGGTGGCGCACGCCTGTAACAGGAGGCTGAGACAGGAGGATCCGAGGTTCAAGACCAACCTCAGCAAGTAGCAAGACTGTCAGCAACCTAACAAGACCCTGTTTCAAAATTAAAAAATGAAAGGACTGGGAGTGTAGCTCAGAGGTAGAATGCCCCTGGGTTCAATCCCCACACTCACACACACACACACACACACAGACACACACACACACACACACACAGACACACACACGAATTCATGAGTCATTACAATATTTATAAAAGACCTAACAGTATAGTTAGGAAATGTTTATGCCATATTCCTAAGTGATAGAATCATAAGAAATTGTACTTACGGCATTATCCTAACTAGATTACACACACACACACACACACACACACACACACACACACACACACAACACAAGGTACAATGCCCAGGAGGAAATATATTCAACTGTTTGCAAAGGTTGTCAGATTTCGCATTTGCTAGGTTTTCTGTAAACGGGTGAGCAAATACAGGCAGCTGTGTGAGCATTCACCACCCACATTTCTAAAGCCCTGTGCCATATAAAATGGTACAAACTAAAAACTATAGGGCCTATGGGGAAAACAGGGTTATAGTAAAGCACTCAAAAGTCCTTCTCCGCACAAAGTAAGGAAACTAATAACAGCAGTAGCCAAATTTTATACCTGTGCAATGGTTAAGAAATCGCTGCATCCTGCGATAACTATGACAGTCTCTCTCTCTCTCTCTCTTTTTTTTTTTTTTTTTTTTTTTGCGGTACCAGGGATGGAACCCAGGGGCATTCTACCCCTGAGTACACCCCCAGCCCTATTTTGTATTCTTTATTTTGAAACAGGGTCTCATTAAGTTGCGAAGGGCCTCACTAAGTAGCTGAGGTTGGCCGCAAACCTGATCCTCCGAGCTCAGCCTCCCAAGTACTGGGATGACAAGCGTGTGCCACCTACACTCTTTTTGAAGAGGGAACTGGAAGAGTTGAAGTTTGTCAGCTATTGTGGAGTGATGGAAAGAAAATTCTCTAAAATTGGACTTACAGCCGCACACCAGACAGGGATGGGTGTGACTCGTGGCACACACGCAGTGAGCTGAGGGAGCTGACCAGTGGTGGAGGCATGCAAGTGTGTGTGTATTGCTGCATGGCCAGGTTCAACCAGGTGCATTTTTCTACATTCTTCTAGTGTTTTCTTACACATGACTATGTGCATACGCAAATGCGAAATTCACTGTATGCTCCAATGATTTCCTAACATACTAATCTCATGGTAACACATTCCCAATTTTAAAACAAGCATTGTAACTGACATATTATCTTTCTGAGAAATAAACTTTAATATGAGCTAATAAAATAATCCTTCTAAAATTGTGCGCGCACACACACGCACACACACACACACACACACACACACACACACACACACACTATTCTATCTCAAAACAATCAGTCCCATTAATAAAGAATCTGCTTGGTAAAAAACAGGAGAAAGAGCAAGGGACAAACCTAATATTTTGATAGCCAAATAAGTTATGTTCTATCAGTATTTTGAGAACTTCTCTTAAAAGCATTACTTGATGGCTGGAATAGCTACAGCACTGTTTTAATAAACTTTGGCCGATCAGATAAGTATTGAACTCAGTGACCCCCAAGGTCATTTCCAATGCTAATAATGAGATTTAATGATAGTGTACATTTTACTTAATAATAAGGCTCTTTATTTTGAGATAAGAAAAAAAATAAGCTCTATTCCCAGAGGGCAGAGATTTAGTACAAACTCCGTGATTTTCAAACAGGAATTGAGTATAATAAAGTAACTGGATATAAAAAAGTCACACCACTCTGAGCCTAAATATTTCTAATTTAGACAAAAAAGTTTAAAATATACTTTACAGCTTGTTGCGGTTGTCTCTAAAAAAAATCTGCAAATAGGTGGAACAGCTCTCATTTCTAGCATTTTTATTAGCATATCCTATTATATAGCCCAAATTGCTTACTTTTGATTATGGAAGACACCTCTTTTCTTGAACTATCTTGGTATTTTTGTTTCAATAACACATAACCCACAAAATATAACTCACAGACTCATACCTTTTTATGGCCTACGTGTTAACTGAGAACAGTGTGAAGTTTCCCTCTCATTTTAAAATTACCTTGAGTTAAATAAGCAAACACACACAAAAAAGGGTCTTTCCTGGGAAACAGTTTGTCCAACTAAACACTTCCTTTTTTTCCTGATGGATGTTATAAAAGGGGAAACAACTCTTTTGGCAAAGTGTAGTACATCATCACTCACATCTGAGTTCAATAGTTCACATTTTTAGAGGCCTTGGGGAGGAAGAACAAGAACTTTCTGTTTTTCAGGAAAATGATTTTGCCTGAACCTTCAAAACCGAGCTCGCCTATTCTACAAAATTCTCACAATAGGCATGTATAAAAGTGGGAGGACCCAATCAATATACTGAAGTTGGCTAAAGATCCAGTTACTGATTTATTCTTTAGAATTCCCTGTTTTGAAGGGCAGTAATTTTACCCAAACCTTTAAAATTCTGCTAGCATATTACAATAATAAGTATATATAAATAAGATGTCTAAGTCAATATACTCATAAAGCTGTTTAAATGAACTATTGTATACTTGCTTTTTTTATATAAATGAAGAGGAAATGTGTTTGCAAAATTAGAACCACAGTCAGGTGTGGTGGTGCACGCCTGTCATCCCAGTACTTGGGAGGCTGAGACAGGAGGATCACAGGTTTGAGGCCAGCCTTGGCAATGTAGTGAGACCCTCAGCAATTTAGCAAGACCCTGTTTCAAAATTAAAAGGGCTGAGAGTGTAGCTCAGAAGTAGAATACCCCTGGGTTCAATCTCCAGTACCCCCCAGAAAATAAATACATAAAAGAGTCAGGTGTGGTGGCGCACGCTTGTCATCCCAGTACTTGGGAGGCTGAGACAGGAGAATTGCAGGTTTGCGGCCAGCTTCAGCTACATAGTGAGGCCCTCTGGAACTTAGTGAGACCCTGTTTCAAAATATTTTTTAAAAATGTATAAAATAGTAGCTCAGAGGTATACTGCCTCTGGGTTCAATCCCCAGTACCACCAAAAAAAAAATAAAATTAGACCCACAACACACTCAATCTGTTGGTATGGTTTGCTGAAGGACTAAGGAGTCACATGTAGGGGAAAAACTGTTCATATCCAATGGATTTTTAAGCACTTTGTGATAACAACCTTTCACATTCGCGTGACATTGCTTTCTTGTCTGTTATTTGTTTTGTGATTTCCATGCTTCTTCTCCTTGACATTCCAATAATCTATTAGAAACCATATTTGAAATACTGCCATGTCTTCCCAAACGTGTGTGTGTGTGTGTGTGTGTGTGTGTGTGTGTGTGTGTCTGTGCCTGTGTGTGGTGCTAGAGATTGAACCCAGGGGCATTTTCCCTCTGAGCTACACCCTGGCCCTATTCTATTTTTTTATTTTGAAACAGGGTCTACCCTAAGTGGCTGAGGGTCTCACTAAATTGCTGAGGCTGGCCTCTAATCTGTGATCTTCTTGCCTCAGCCTCCCAACCACTGGGATTGCAGGTGCACACCACCACACCCGGCTCAAATGCCTTATTTCTAAATGAACGCTGTCGTACAGAGCAATCCTCAGCCGGCACAGGTTCACAATGGCACTGTGTAACTTGGCACAATTCCTGGGAGGCACCTACTTGTTCATTTTGTCGAAGTAGATCATTTGGATTTCCGTGAAGACAGAACAGCTGTTCACTCTCCAGGAATGGGGGGAAATGGCTCTGTGCAAAGGAAGGCCGAGTGAATGAAATTATGGGGGAAACTGAGACATCCATCAAGGGAGGGCATGAGGAAATTTACTAAAACCCTCAGCCACAGAGAGGTGGACCAGCAGGTACACATCTTTCAACATCTGTGGACATCAGGACTCATAAAAGTCTCCAGGGCTAGACCCTGGAAATGCCCAGGTTGACCACCAAGAAAAACTGAAGCCGGGCATGGTTGTAATCCCAGTACTTGGGAGACTGAGACCGGAGGATTGCAGGTTCGCGGCCAGCCTCAGCTACTTAGTGAGACCCTCCACAACTTAGTGAGACCCTGTTTCAAAATAAAAAATTAAAAATAGGGCTGGGGGTGGAGCTCAGAGGTAGACTGTCCCTGGGTTCAATCCCCAGTACCGCAAAAAAAAAAAAAAAGCAAGTTCGTTTTTCTTTTCACACTTGTAATGGAGCTTAGAATAGGCTGGTGCAACATTGCTTTGAAAGGGAGCCCCTGCCCTTTACCAAAATGTTCAAGAAAAGTACAGGCATATCAGATGCTTGTGTTCAATAAGTAATGCTGGAAACTATAAGCATCCATTCAAAGCGCATAATCCACAATTCCAAAAGAAGAAAGACCTAGCCAACACCCACTGCTAAAGAGTTGATTAAATCGCCATGCACAAGGAACCACGTCAATGCAGAAGCCAGGGCCAAAGCTTCCCCCCTCCTTTATCTCGGGAAGTTTTATTTACATGAGTGGACTAGCCATGATGGTCACAAAGTACTTAAGAAGACCCCACTGGTCAACTCGAGTCCAGGAAAGAAAGGGGAGGCAGGCTAGACCACTCAGGACATTCCTTATCCTTCCTGGCAAATGTCCACCTACTCCACCACTCGTCACTGTCTGGCTTCTGCCACACCACTGGAGCCCACCTGGTCTCGGGGTCACCGACGGCGTCCTAACGGATAGACCTCCATCCGTTGAACCTCTCCAAGCCGGCGACTGTCCCCTCCCCCACCATCAACATTTGTTTATGAAAATTTTAAATACAGCAAAACTTTGAGAGCGGAAACATCAATCCTTGCGTGAACTCGATTCTAAGTACATATTAATATGCTTTTATTGGTACCTAGCCCTCCATCCCACTACCAAAATTCCCAAGAAATCCATTCATCAGTCTGTCTTTTCTTTCAGTGTGTTTCAAGGTAAACCAGAGAAATCACCTTCTGCATTCGTGACCTGAATGGAGACATGGTCTCTCTTTGAAGCCAGACTATAAAATCCTTCCGCCCTCTCCTTGCGTGCTGCTGGCTACACACCTCCGCATCTCAGCTGTAATGATCGCCCACACAGCCTCAAGGATCTTCCCACTTCAACATCTAAAGCTGTTTGTCCTTCTTAATGCCTGTTTTCCCTCCCGGTTTCCTAGCAGAGTTATAGAGTCACTAATATGCCCAAGCTAAAAATCTTCAAATCGTGTCCAGTTTCTCTCTTTCCCTCCTTGCTAGCATTCCACACCAATTTTATAATTCCTAATAATAATAAAATATCCAGCAAATCTTTCCCCACTTTCCATGCCCAGGGAACTGCTCCAGTCCATGCCTCCATCATCTGTCCTCTAGATTCATCAACAGCCACCCACCTGACTATGCATCCACATGGCCATTTGGTTTCCAAAACAGAACCAGAGGAGGTCTGTGCAGTCAGTCCTCTCCCCCAACCTGGCCTCTAGAGCGGCACATATGTAGCCAATATGGCAGCCACTGGCCTCATGGGGCGATTGAGATGTGCTGCAAGTAGAGCATTCTCTTTAGATGTGAACACTTTTTGGGTTTGGAAATGCGAGCTATCTCATTAACCATGTTTTCTGTCTATTACATTCTGAATTATATTTTAGACATATTGGCTGTTTCCATCAGCATTCTCCCTGCTGCGACCCCAAATACCTGATGACCACAACTTAGAGGAAGAAAGATTTATTTGTTCACAGTTCTGAAAGTTTTGGTCACATCTGCAGAGCCCAGGGCATGGTCTCGGGAATCAGAGAGAGAGAGAAAGAGTGGAGGGACTCTGCTCTCACACCATAGAGGCCAGAATCAGAGGGGACTGAAGGGGAGGGACACATATAGTTCCCAAGGCCAGACCCCCAGAGCCCCCTCCTCAGCACCCAAGCCTGCCTCCAACATGGGAATCTGAGGGACAATGTAAATCCAAACCATAACACTGCCTTAAGTTACAATAATGTAAAAATTAATTTTACCTTTTTATTCTTACCATTTTATGGTGGCTACTAGAAGGTTTAAAGCTACCTATATAGTTTCCATTATATTTCTTTCTTAAAGATCTCTATTTATTCACATAATAATTATCTATATTTGTGGAATAGAGTGTGATGGTTTAATACATATACCACGTGTTAATGATCAAATCACAATCATGATCATTCCCGTCTCCTTAAACATTTATCATTTTTTCACGTTAGGAGCGTTCAAATTACATTTTCCATTCCTATTAGTTACTATGACCTAGAATAAAGTCCAAACTCCCTAAATATGCCATTTAATAATCCTCAAAAATCTCTCCCCAATCTTTGTTCCCCACTTGATGTCTCATCTCCCACACAGACAGGATGTGGACTTAAACCCCACTGTAGGTTGTTTCCACCACAGAGGCCAGGTGGGAATGAGCAGGACCTCCCTGCCTGCCCTATTTCTCCTTCTAAATGCTTCACAGGATGCCCAGGCATCTGAAGGAAAGAGAGTAAAAAGGAGAGTCGAGGTAGATCTGTAACGAAACACACTCAAGTACAAAGCCAGGGAAACATCCGAATGCATTATTAAGCTCCAAGGAAAAAAAATGAAGCCAGCCTTGGCAATTTAGTGAGACTGTCAGCCACCTAGCAAGACACTGTTTCAAAACAAAAAAAAAAATAAAATAAAATAGGGCTGGGGATGTAGCTCAGAGGTATAATGCCCCTAGATTCAATCCCCAGTACCACAAATTAATTAGTTAATTAATTAAAAAGTTACCTTGGGCACTAGAATGCAGTTCCAGGATGGAAGATTCAGATCTGGTTCTTATTTTTTTTTTTTGTGGTGCTGGGGATTGAACCCAGGGGCATTCTACCTCCCAGCTACACCCCCAGCCCTATTTTTTATTCTTTATTTGGAAACAGGGTCTCACTAAGTTGCAGAGGGTCTCACTAAGTAGCTGAGGCTGGCCGCGAACCTGTGATCCTCCCATCTCAGCCTTCCAAGTACTGGAATTACAAGCATGCCCCACCATGCCCGGCTTCAAATACCGTTCTTCTGCGGCAGTAGTGAGAGCCATTGTTTCTGAACTGGATCTTGAATGGGGGGTGAACTGCTTATAACATGTGTTCATCACACCTGCCCTGCATGTCTCTTGTGGGTACACACCTGCGTGTAAGAGACATAAAGGAGAAGGAAGAGCACCTGAGAGAGGAGAAGACTTCAGCTTAGCCTGCAAGTCTGCAAACTACAGCAGGTGGTTTTGTAGCCTGGGTGAATGAAGTTCTCTTGGAAGGCAGCCACGCCCGCTCCCATATAGATTGTCTAAGGCTGCTGCTTCTGTGGGACATATGCCAAGTGGCATAGTTATGACCGAGAGCAGACTACATGGCCTGCAAACCTAATGCGTTAACTCTCTGGATCTTTCCAGAAAGATATTGCTGACTCCAGGCATACAGGGTCATTTTTAAATTATTTTTTATTCTAATTAAAAAATAGTAAATCTGACATGTGACAGGTAGGTTGAGTTCCAGACCCTGAGCATATAATATTGAGAAAGAGTCTAGAATAAATAGCCCAGGATACTCGTACTTAGTTTCCCAAGAGACCATGATGCACATTGACCTTATTCTCTTCAAACAGGACTTTTGTTTACACTAGTCAATATTCTTTGAAAAGAAAAAAAAATTTGTACTGAGGATTGAACCCAGAGGCATTCTACCTCTGAGCTACACCCCCAGCCCTTTATTTTTTTTTTTTTGAACCAGGGTCTCACTAAGTTGTGGAGGGCATCACAAGGGGGTTGAGGCTAGCTATGAACTTACGATCTTTCTGTCTCAGCCTCCCAAGTACTGGGATTACAGGCATGCACCACCGTGCCTGGCTCTATTGTATTTTTTGAGATAGGGTCTTGCTAAATTGCTGAGGGTCTTGCTAAATTGCTGGGGCTGGCCTCAAACCTGCGATCCTCCTATCTCAGCCTCCCATGTGCCACCGTACCCAGCTAGGAGTCCATTTTTCTACATGGTAAGGATCGGTTGGAGCTGAGAAGTCGTTCCTCCAGTGTTTTCTCGTTCTCTCTCTCTCTCTCTCTCTAACTTGCTACTCTTCGCCACAGGGCAAAGGCACCTGAAAATTCCAAGAATTTTCCTCACACACACTAGCGCCCCATAAGTCTCCCCCGTACAAATATAAAACAGATCCAATTTGTTTTCTTTCCATCATTAGACCCTCACTGGGCTTTCTAGTAGCCCCTCTGGCTTCACAGAAAGCCTTTTTTTTTTAACAGATACTGTTGTAATCCCAGGGCCTCCTACACCAAGAAGAAAGAGTAAGGCCCCATTAGAAAGAAAAACAAACGGCCTTTATTTAAAAAAGAAAAAAAAGGCAAACCCACAAGATTTGATGAAAGAAACTACAAGAATAATTAGAGTCCACCAGGAAATTTAAAAAGAAAAAGAAAAAACAGATGCAAGTTTTTGTTTACTTAAAAAACGTTGTTTGTGACATAAAATCACTGCACTCTGTCCCATTTTGGTCTTTCCCACCAGAACTTTTCCAAACACGAAGTTAAGGCAGGAGGGCGAGGAGGGAGCCAGCGAGCTCTGCAAATGTAACTTTAGTTACCACTTAATCCCGGCCTGAGCCCCGTAATGAGAATCCGCCAAGATTTATGGCTGTAACCAGCATATTCCATGTCTGACTTTGTCATTCAAACCAGCCTGGCAACTTTGATATTTCCTAGTGAAAGGAGAGATCGAATCCAAGTAAGAACTCTGAAAAAAAGGGGAAGAGGAATTTTATTCCCATCCTTTGATTGATTACTTCCTACTCTGAACACTCCAGAGAGAAAAAGCAAACTTTTTCCTGTCCCTACTCGGGTTTCTCCCACTAATCTTTCACAAGCAGGCAACAATCATAAAACACAAATTACTTAGAAGGATCTAAGCTAGCCGATCGTGCTAGCTGGCTGCCCAAATATGCATCAAAATATGGAGGAAAATTCAGTTCAACTCAATGCTTCAATTCACTGGTTCTGAGAAAAGATAATGCTACAAGGACTATTTTGTTGTTGTTGTTGTTGCAAATCCTTCAAAACTAAGTGTATATAATTTAGGGCACCTAATTGTTTCCCAATTACACTGGACAGAGTTGATCTCTTAACTTTGAGCAAGGCACCTCTGTTTCTTTATATGTAAAAGTTGATCATTATATCATGTGTGTGTGCATGTGCGTGTATGTGAGTGTGTATGTATGTGTTGCTGGGCATCCGAGCTACACCCCCAGCCCTATTTTTATTTATTTTTTATTTGGAAACAGGACCTCACTAAGTTGCTGAGGGTCTTGCTAAGTTGCCGAGGCTGGCTTTGAACCTGCGATCCTTCTGTCTCAGCCTCCCAAATACTGGGCTTACAGGCGTGCACCACCACACCTGGCTGATGTTTATCTCTAAGATACTTATGCCATCCAACATCCAATCTGTTCACACTCTTCTCTCAGTGAAACTAGAGGAAGTTCAAATCCACACCATTTCTTATGGGCTAATGCCCTGGCCACGACCATAAGGACTTGGTACTAATGATGTCCAGCTGTCAGGAAACCACTTGGATGGATGCTATTCATAACAGAAATAATGACGATAGAACAGTGCTTGGGGTCACCACTGGGCTGGGCTATGCCAGAGATAGAAGCATATCTAAAGAATAAAAGCAAAAATGTCACTTCAAAAGTAAAAAGACAGAAAGGAATGAGAAAAACAGACCAGCAGCGTACCAGAAAAATGTCCCATAGGGGAACCCCTAGAGTGCCAGGGGGTCACAGGATTGCTGACACCCGCCACCGAGTTTAGAAGTTGCTTATTTGGTCCACCTAAAAGGGAAAAGGGTATGTGTGCGCGTGTGTGTGTGTTTATTCCGTGTGTGTGTGTGTGTGTGTGTGTGTGTGTGTGTGTATGGTACTGGGGGTGGAACCCGGGGGCCTTCTACTTCCAGGCTACCCACAGCCTGACTTTATTTCTTATTTGGAAACAGTGTCTCGCTAGGTTGATGAGAGTCTCACTACTTGCCGTGGCTGTTTTCAAACCTGCGATCCTCCTGTCTTAGCCTCCCAGGTACTGGAATTACAGGCATACGCCCCCATGCCCGGTCCTATTCCTGTTTTTTTTTTTAACAAATAGGGAAAATATCAATGGAAAGACCCAAGAATTCTGGTATGCCCAATTGATGATTTCTGTGATGAGATTACTTGAGAGAAAGAGAAAAGTTGATAGAACCCACAGGTGGCTCTAGTTATTCCACACAGGCAATAAAATAATGTGGATCTTTAAATGTTTTTTCGTGGTGTTGTTTTTTTTTTTTTTGCGGTACTGGGGATTGAACTCAGGGGCATTCTACCTCCGAGCTACACCTCCAGCCCTATTTTTTATTCTTTATTTTGAAACTGGGTCTCACTAAGTTGTGGAGGCCTCACTAAGTAGCTGAGGCTGGCTGTGAACCCGGATCCTCCTGGTCTCAGCCTCCCAAGTACTGGGATTACAAGCGTGTGTCACCACGCCTGGCTTTAAATGTCTTTATTTTAATTGACTTTTTAAGCAGGATTTTGATGTGTTGCTCAGTTTTCTAACTGAAGGTACAAGATCAGAATGAAACTCATCCGACCGACTCTTCAGTATGGATGGCCTTTCAGCAGCACCCACTGACGGCTGGCTATTTGGACAGCAGGACCTGCATGTGGGAAATTATGTCGAGGATCATAGAATTGCCCCAGACGTGCAACGCTGGCATGCTGGAGGAGGGCGGATATGAGTTCAGCACTGATTCAACGCTGGCTTAGCTTCGTGACTCTGGGTGAGTCACTTCACCTTTTGGAGCCTGTGTTTTCTGATACAGAATATGCCAAAGTCAGGCACTGTGATGCACACCTGTAATCCCAGGTGTGCATCACAGGGAGGTTGGGACAGGAGGATCGAAGGTTTGAGGCCAGTGCACTAACTTAACGAGACCCTGTTTCAAAAATTTAAAAAAATAAATAAAATGGGCTGGGGATGTAACTCAAAGGTAGAACATTCCTGGGCTCAATCCCCAATATGAATAAGAAGGAGAAGGAGAGAAGAAGAAAGACAGAAGGAAAAGAAAATGATAGAACCTATTTAAAATTATTAATCCTACTAGTGACATCATTTGGAATACGTACAATAGATGACTCAGCATAGTGACAGCTCAATAGGTTTAGTTATGGTCACTTTACATCTAAAATGATGGATTTTATGAAGTGTACATCACAAATTCAAATATAATTCTATTGTAAAAATGGTTCAAAAAGCACAAAAAGCTTGGCGTGGTGACGCACACCTGTAATCCCAGTACTTGGGAGGCTGAGACAGGAGGATCGCAGGTTCAAGGTCAGCCTCAGCAATTTAACGAGACTCTCAGTAACCTAGTGAGATCCTATTTCAAAATAAAAAATAAAAAGGGGGATCCAAGATGGCGACCAAGGGAGATGCCACGCTACGATCTCTCTGAGACTTGGATCTCAAACGCTGTGAAAGCAACTTCTCCACAGGAGAAGAAAAGCAACAAAAACTTGAAGTAAACAACGAAAAGTTTGAAACGCGACGGAATCAAAGCCAGAAGACAAAACAGAGGAAAGTAAAAAGCTCCAAGCGCCTAACCTAAGGAATGGCGGTGGCACCATCTTGGCCACAGCGCGCCGGCCGCTACTGGCATTGCGGCTTCCACATGCCGCCAGCAGAGAAGCCAGAGACCTGCTGTGAGTTCAGCAGCTGCAGGTCAGTGGAGACGAAAGCAAGCAGTGGCTCGCTCACACTCAAGACACCAAACGGCGGCGGCTACAGCAGCTGCAGCGGCGCCATCTTGGCAGGACCTTACCGGCGGCTACCAGCATCGTGGCTCCTGCACAAGACCAATGGAGACGTCAGCGAACTGCTGTGAATCCAGCAGCTGCAGAATAGCAGCAGAGTAGGCGAGTAGCGACTGGTTCCATGCACGATACAGACCCGAACTGCCGCGACGGCAGAAGCGTCAGCAGCGCCATCTGGGTCAGACCGCGCCAGCTTCTGCAGGCCACCAACAAGGAAGCCAGGGAGCTCTTCTAAAACCAGCACTGCAGAGCATCAGCGACAAAAGCGAGCAGCAGTTCGATTCACACTCGGCAGAGTCCCCAGGGCCCAGAGGCCTGACCAGAACCTGCAGCAATGACTAAACCCAGCCCCCACCCCAGAGATTAAGAGCAGCGCTCAACGAGACCGTAAGTCAACAAGCCACCTCAGGGGGACACCACCCAGCGCGGCCACAGGGACTCGTGGGGTTTGAGACAGTGCGAATTGTCCTGGCGGAGGCAGGAGTGGGGTCTGTTGTGGGACATGGTAGACGCGTGAATAAGCAGACAGTCCCTGGCAACATTTGGGTGGGACAGACTTGCAGCCCGCGGGTTGCAGCACCCTTATAGAGTCCCCAGGAATCGCCACAGGACATACAGCTGTGGTACCTGGGGAAAATTGGACCAAACCAGCCCTCTCTGTGGAAAACGTGGAGTTCTGTGTTTGCACAGAATGGGGCAAAGTGACACCCGCTGCTTCTGTAGGCAAAGAGAGACACGAGCCCGGGGCCCCCTGCTGGTGACACCTGCCATAGGTGTAGACAGAGAGAGACATAGGGACAGCCCAAGTGGAGAACGTGGAGACCCACACTTGCAGTGAGAGGGGCAATAGCGGCACTGGTTGCCTGCACTGGTAGTGAGAGGCACCAGGCAAGGGTCCCAGTCACTGAAGGAGACCAAGAATTGGGCCTGCAAATGGACATTATACTGAGCAAGTGAGAATAACCACTCAGTAAAGGCTATTCACCTTTAAGGCTCACCTAGTAGCAACTATCTACCTCCAGGATAAGAAACTATAAAGGGAGAAGGATTAAACATAGGATAT
>PVJS01005585.1:40434-63663 GCA_004027185.1 Glis glis
CAAAAGCAACAAAGGTATAAACATAAGAAACCTGAAATCATGAAAAGGAAGAATAGCAAAGAAACAATGAGCCCCCACAATCCCACAACAACAGAACCCGCCAACTCAGAAGTGCAAAGATTGCCAGAAGGACAATTCAGAACTTCAATAGAGGAAATGATACAGGATTTCCAAAAAGAATTCAGAGAGAGCCTGAAAGAAATTGAAGGATCAAATAAGCAAAGAATCCGACACGCTGAACAGGAATCAAAAAGAAGCTCTGGAGGAAGTGAAGGATGCAATAATTGAAATGAAGGCATCAATACAGACTATCAACAATAGACTAGACCACATGGAAAACAGAATCTCACTCTTAGAAGATGACCTCTCCAAAAATGAACATATAATATATAAATTAGAAAAACAATTCGACAGCATGAATTGGACATTGAAGAGATCTCAGCCAGTCTTAAAAGAGCAACATAAGAATAATAGGCATAGAGAGGAATTAGAAGCTGAAACTAAAAGATCAATAATCTATTCAGAGAAGTAATATTAGAAAATTTTCCAAACATAGAAAGATAGGTCGATACACAGGTACAGGAAACATATAGAACCCCCAATAGACAGGATCAGAGAAGAGGTTCACCATGCCACATAATCAAACTGACTAATGTAGAGGCCAAGGAGAGAATCTTAAAGGCAGTGAGAGTAAAAGACCAAGTAACATTCAGAGGCAAACCAATAAGAACCATTCCCAACTTTCCAAACCAAGTCATGAAAGCCAGGAAGGCCTGGAGCGACATATTCCAAACTGAAAGAAAACTTCCAGCCAAGATTTGTCTACCCAGCAAAGATATCTATCAAATTTGATGGAGAAATAAAAACCTTCCATGACAAACAGAAGCTGAAAGGCTTTATGTCTTCCAAACCAGCACTAGAGAAAATGCTCAAAGAGATTAATTACAAAGAAGAAATAATAAGGAAATGCCAGACCCAGAGAAACAGTGATTTCCATCAAACAAACAACCAGGCAAAGAACAAACACTACCTCAAACAGAAATTAAGTCTCAAAATGTTAGGAATGAAAACCCATCTCTCAATAATCACACTGAATATAAATGGCCTCAACTCCCCAATCAAAAGACATAAGGTGGCAAAATGGATTAAAAATCACAATCCATCTATATGCTGCCTGCAAGAAACATACCTTACAAGTAAAGATACACACAATCTAAAGGTGAAAGGGTGGAGCAAGGTAATCCATGCTAACAGAACACGAAAACAAGCGGGAGTAGCAATTATGATATCCGACAAATTAGACTTCATACCTAAACTTATCAGAAGAGACAAAGAAGGTCATTTCTTACTGGTAAAAGGAACAATCCAGCAAGAGGATACAACAATAGCCAAACATAGGTGCAACTACTTTCATAAAAGAAACTCTTCATGACATTAAATCACACATAGATCCCAATACAATAATATTGGGAGACTTCAACACACCTCTCAAACCACTAGATCGATCTTCAAGACAAAAGGTCAGTAAAGATGCCTCAGACCTAGGAACACCATAAACCAAATGGACCTAGTAGACACATACAGAATATTCCACCCAACTATAGCTGAATTCACATTTTTTTCAGCTGCTCATGGAACCTTCTCTAAAACAGACCATATCCTAGGCCACAAAGTGAGTACTAGCAAGTTCAAAAAATGTGACATAATCCCCTGCATCTTTTCAGACCATAATGGAATGAAACTAGAAATCAACTATAAGAAGACCCAGAGAAACCTCATAAACATGTGGAGACTGAATATCAGACTGCTGAATGAGGAATGGGTAAAAGAAGAAAAAAGGGGAGAAATTAAAAAATTCCTAGAAACAAACGAAAACAGAGAAACAACATATCAAAATCTCTGGGACAACCTGAAGGCAGTATTAAGAGGAAAATTCATAGCACTGAGTGCCCACATAAGAACAGAAAATCACCAAATAAATAACCTAATGACACACCTCAAAGCCCTTGAAAAACAGGAACAGTCTAACCCCAAAGCTAGTAGAAGACAGGAAATTATTAAAATCAGAGCAGAAATAAACGAAGTAGAGAATAAAAAAATACAAAAGATCAACAAAACCAAAAGCTGGTTCCATGAAAAAATAAACAAGATAGATAAACCACTAGCCAACCTAACCAAAAGAAAGAGAGAATCAACCCAAATTATTAAAATAAGAGATGAAAAAGGTGATATTAACACTGACAGCACGGAAATCCAGAGGATTATCAGAAACTACTTTGAAAAACTATACTCCAACAAAATGGAAAACCTAGAAGAAATTGACAAATTTCTAGACACATACAACCTTCCTAAGTTGAATCAAGAAAATATAGAAAATTTAAATCGACCAATAGCAATTAAAGAGATTGAAGCAGCAATAAAGAGTCTACCATCAAAGAAAAGCCCAGGTCCAGATGGTTTCCCAGGTGAATTTTATAAAACCTTTACAGAAGAACTAATCCCAATACTCCTCAATCTATTCCGTGAAATAGAAAGAAATGGGACTCTCCCAAACACATTCTATGAAGCCAACATCACACTAATACCAAAACCAAATAAAGACAGCTCAAGAAAAGAAAACTACAGACCTATATTGTTGATGAACTTAGACGCAAAACTTCTAAACAAAATACTAGCAATGCGCATTCAAAACCACATCACAAAAATCATACATCATGACCAAGTCGGGTTCATCCCAGGGATGCAAGGCTGGTTAAACATATGAAAAACAATCCATTTAATCCACCACATAAACAGAACTAAAGACAAAAATCACATGATCATTTCAATAAATGCTGAAAAAGCATTTGACAAAATCCAACACCCATTCATGATAAGAACACTGAAGAGAATTGGAATAGAAGGAACATACCTCAACATCATAAAGGCAATATACAATAGGCCCACAGCCAACATCATACTGAATGGGGAAAAATTTCGAGAGTTCCCTTTAAAAACAGGAACAAGACAAGGATGTCCGCTGTCACCACTCCTTTTCAATATAGAACTTGAGACGCTAGCCAGAGCAATAAGGAAAGAGAAGGAAATAAAAGGAGTACAAATAGGAAAAGAAGAACTAAAACTCTCTCTATTTGCAGATGACATGATATTATACTTAGAAGATCCAACAAACTCAACTAAAAGACTCATAGAACTGATCAACAAATTCAGCAAAGTGTCTGGATACAAAATCAATCTTAAAAAATCAGAAGCTTTTCTGTATGCCAACCATCAATCCACTGAAAAAGAAATCCAGAAGACATTTCCACTCAAGATATCCCCCAAAATAATAAAATACTTGGGAATAAACCTAACCAAGGAGGTAAAAGACCTCTACAAGGAAAACTATAAAACATTGAAAAAAGAAATTGAAGAGGATCTTAGAAGATGGAAAGATCTCCCATGTTCTTGGATAGGCAGAATAAATATCATCAAAATGGCCATTCTTCCAAAAGTGCTCTACATATTCAATGCAATATCCATTAAATTACCAAAGTCATTCTTCACTGACATAGAAAAATCAGTCCTTAAATTCATTTGGAACAACAAAAAACCCAGAATAGCCAAAGTAGTTCTCAGCAACAAGAACCACGCAGGAGGCATCACAATACCTGACTTCAAACTATACTACAAAGCCATAGTAATAAAAACAGCATGGTATTGGCACAAAAGCAAACATATAGACCTATGAAGCAGAATGGAAGACTCCGAAACAAACCTACACACCTACAGCTAATTGATTTTTGACAAAGGGGCTAAAAACACCCACTGGAAAAAAGATAGCCTCTTCAACAAATGGTGCTGGCAAAACTGGCTAACCATATGCAGAAAAATAGAAATAAACCCCACTTTCTCACTTTATACAAGAATCAATTCAAAATGGATCAAAGACCTAGAAATCAGACCAGAAACCTTGCAGCTACTCGAAGAGGGCCTAGGCCCAACACTTCACACATAGGCACAGGTAAAGACTTCCTCAACAAGACCCCAAAGGCACAGGAAACTAAAATGAGGATCATTACATGGGATTGCATTAAACTAAAGAGCTTTTGTGCAGCTAAGGAAACAATCAAGAACCTCAACATAGAGCCAAGAGAATGGGAGAAGATTTTTGCCAGCTACTCCCCTGATAGAGGACTCATATCTAGAATATACAGAGAACTTAAAAAAATCACCACTAAAAACACAAATAGTCCAATCAAAAAATGGGCAAGTGAACTAAATAGACACTTCACAGAAGAAGAAATACAAATGGCCAGTAAATGTATGAAAAAAATCAAAACTACCCTGAGATTTCACCTAACCCCAATTAGAATGGCAATCATTAAAAACACAAACAACAACAAGTGCTGGCGAGGATGTGGAGAAGTAGGAACTCTAATACACTGTTGGTGGGATTGCAAATTAGTGCAACCACTTTGGAAAACAGTGTGGAGGACCCTCAGAAGAATGGGAATGAACCTACTGTATGACCCAGCAATACCACTTCTAGGAATCTACCCAAAAGAACTGAAACCAAACTACCAGACTAATGCATGTGTATCTATGTTTATAGCTGCACAATTCACAATTGCCAAACTTTGGAACCAGTCAAGGTGTCCATTGACAGATGAATGGATCACAAAACTATGGGTTATGTACACAATGGAATTCTACGCGGCCACAAAGAAGAACAAAATCACATCATTTGCAGGGAAATGGAGGGCACTGGAGAACATCATGCTAAGTGAGATTAGTCAGTCACAAAGAGTGAAAAGTCAGATGTTCTCCCTAATATGTAGAAGCTAGGGAGAAGGGGATTAGAAGGAACTCCAGACAGAGAAGGAGAAAACTTTAGTTTAGCAAAGAAGGTGACCTAACTGAGGGAGACGGGAGGGGGGGAAGAGGGAAATACACTAATGCACATGATGCGTATAAACAAACTTATCAGAGTTGATCACTATGCTGAGCATGGAAAGGAGGGAAGGGGAAGGGAATGGGGTGGGATTTGAGGGAGGGCTAAATGAGCAATGTGCGCATGCATGCTTCTGATACCCTGACACCTACCAAAATGTATAACTACAATGCACCAATAAATGTAATAGATAAAAGAAATAAATAAATTTTAAAAAATAAAATAAAAAGGGTTAGGGATGTAGCTCGGAGGTAGAACACCTCTGGGTTCAATCCCCAGTACCACACACACACACACACACGCACACACACACACACACACACACACACACACACACCCAGCACAAAGAAAAGTATATACCCATTAGAATGAAAAAATGCCAACAGCAAGTGAAGAATGGTATTAAATCACAGACATTATTTTTATCTACATAATCATTTTAAGCCCATGCCTTACACAAAAGAAATTTATACAACCAATCCAATAAAGATAAGCGAGTTAACTAAGAAAAGAAAATATTGTTTGTGTCATGGAGGCTCTAGATGGAATGGGTGTTGTTTTGTTTTGCTTAACTAAAAATGTAATGTGGCTAAAACTATTTTTATGGTGGTTATAACTATCAAAGGGGAAATGTTTCGAGAGAGATTTTCATTTCTCCATGAAAGCAAAGCCCAGATGCTCAACAACGTGTTTAAAAACAGAATCAGAAATTGTCAGCACGCCACCTAGACAGGATCTTTGAAGCTGATAATGCAGCAGGCTGTCAGAACTTGCTAGATCTAGAAGGATGAACCACTCATTAGATGCTCAAGTCCTGGTCCCCCAGGGCTCTGGATGTTAGACTTTCTTCCTCTCTCTCTTCTTTAAAAACACAGCAATTGCTTCAGGTCTGTCTTGCTCCAGCATCCAGTCCTATAAGCCAGTGTCTAAACCGAAAGTTAAAAACCAGGTCCAAGCCAGGCGTGGTGGGGCACACCTGTAATCCCAGTACTTGGGAGGCAGAGACAGGAGAATCGCAGGTTTGAGGCCAGCCTCAGCAACTTAGCGAGACTCTCAGCAACTTAGAGAGACTCTGTTTTAAAATTTAAAAAAGGGCAGGGGGTATAGCTCAAAGGTAGAATGCCCCTGGGTACAATTCCCAGTACAAAACAAACAAAATAGGTCCAGTAAGTAGAGAAAAGATTTAAGCTGGTCTGGAAAAATATAGATCATGTTGTTACGGCCCCATCTCTCCACCTTAGAACAAGCTTTCCAGACTCATTTTCCTACTTTGTTTCTCTCTGTCCTCAAAAACCCACCGTTGACAGTAAATTGTCTGCTGTCTATCACAGAAGGAATTCAGTCGGGGCTGGAGACCTCTCCCATCTTCTTCCCCTTTTTATTTAGGAGCCACCTCAAAGAAGAAGAAATAGAAAGCAAGTTGTCTGTGTTTTCTTTTCCAGGACAAGAGAGTAGGGGGGAGGGAGCCACCAGCCAATTGTATTTCACAACGAGCTGAGCGAAGGCTCAGCAGAGCTGGGAGCAACAGGTGCTGGGGAGCTGGCAGGCCCATCCCGAGGGCCTTCTGAAGGAAGGAAGAAGAAAAATGGAATAAAAGGGGATCAACGAAGAGCATTTCAGGATGAGCCTTCCTCCACTGAGCAGTTAGACGCTTCCTGTCTTCTTCACAGTACTCACAATACGTTGGAATATTAAAATTGCAAATATATATAGATACATAAATATATGAGAAATTCCCACACACCTGTCACCCAGAATCCCTTAAGGGGACCTTAGTACAATACAGTGATCTGATACATTTCTTGGATCAGATCTATGGGGATATGTTGCAAACCCACCAGCGGATGCTTGAAACAGCAGATAATATCAAAGCTACATACTCCCACACAACATTTAATGCCTTTCCATCTTAACTAAGAATTTACCACATACCGCAGCTGTAACTTGAAGTTCGAGGTACGGCAGCCAAACTGGTATGATTTTTTTTTCTTTCTTCATAATTTCATAGATAGAAAATTCATTCTAACTGTAGATCTTAGCAACCTCACTATACGATTTTTTTCTTTCATTAAAAAAAGTGGAAGCCGGTTGTGGTGGTGCACGCTTGTAATCCCAGTACTTGGGAGGCTGAGACTGGAGGATCGCAGGTTCGTGGTCAGCCTCAGTTACTTAGTGAGGCCCTCCACAACTTAGTGAGACCCTGTTTCAAAGTAAAGAATAAAAAATAGGGCTGGGGGTGTAGCTCAGAGGTAGAATGCCCCTGGGTTCAATCCCCAGTACCACACACACACACACACAGAAAAGTGGAGAGCTTTCTTTTTTTCACTCAAAGCAAGCACTTCATGGCTTTTCTTTGGCAGAGGCAGTGTGGCTGTCTCGTACTTTGGGGTCTTTATTGAGTTGAAGAAGAGTTAGTTGAATGCAAGCACTCCCATAGGCAGCACGGTGGAGCTGAGAAGTGAGCAGCTCCTGGGTGCCTCATGGGCAGGTAAGGTATACAGTGTGGATACGCTGGACATGGGCACAATTCACATCCCAGTGGGACCACAGGAGATTTTATCACGCTGCTCAGAAAGGCACACAACATATGAATTGTTGATTGCTGGAATTTCCCACTTCCTATTTTCAGACTGTGGTTGACCACAGGTAATGGAAACCTCAGATAAGAGGGGAACTACTGTATAATGCTATTCACTGAACGGCACACAACATCGCATTGCCCCAGTCTTCCCACGAATGCCTTTTTATCTGTGCCAGGATTCAATCAGAGGTCCTCCCTGTATTAATTTACTCATTAGTCATGAGTCACCTTCGTCTCCTCCCACCAGAGAGGGTTTAATCAGTCTTACTTTGTTTTGCACAATCTTGAAACTTTTATTTATTTTTGGTGGTCCTGGGGCTTGAACCTAGGAGCACTCTACCACTGAGCTATACCTGCAGACCTTTTAATTTTTAATTTTTTAAAATTTTGAAATAGAGTCTTGCTAAGTTGCTGAGGCTGGCCTCGAACCTGTGGTCCTCCTATTTAGGCTTCCAAAGTACTGGGATTACAGGTGTGTGCCGCCCTGCATGGCTCATCATGCCGCTTTTGGAGAGCGCTGCTCAGGCATGTGGTGGAGTGTCTCTCATTTTTGTTGTGTGTAATGTTTTCTCCTGGTTAGACTGGGTTTGTGGACTCGGGAAGAATCACCCTCAGGGAACAATCGGGGGACGGGACGTCAGCATAACCGGGGGACACTGACCTTGGTCCCTGGAGGTCATGTCTGTTAGGTCTCCCCAGCATAAAGCTCCTATTGGTTCCTGTCTTCCTACCTTCTATTAACTGACCACACCCAGTTCCTCAGGCTGCTGTCCTCAGGCCCTGGACTGCAGGGACAGAAACACCCCTGCTAATGAATTCCCAAAGAACTGTCCTATGAAGCTATCCCACGTGGGGTGGGCAGGATAGTCCACAGCAAATCCCAGGTGCTTCTTAAGGGTTAAAAAGGCTTCTGTACCCGGGCATGGTGATGCTCGCTTGTAATCCCAGTACTTGGGAGGCTGAGACCTGAGGATCCAGGGTCCTGTTCCTGTTCCTCAGCTACTTAGTGAGGCCCTTGGCAACTTAGTGAGACCCTGTTTCAAAATAAAGAATTAAAAAAATAGGGCTGGGGGTGTAGCTCAGAGGTAGAAGCCCCTGGGTTCAATCCCTGGTACTGCGCACACACACACACACACACACAGCATACACTATGTACGCTGCCTGCTGCCTTGTGAAGAGTCCCAGGACCTCCTCCGGAGCCTGCACCACATAGAGGAGGAAGGACTAGGGCTGCGTTGCATTGCAATCATCTGGAAGTGTTTTCATCCGAAGCCAGCTTTCAGCAACGGAGGCAAAACACACTAACACACGTAATCTGGGGCAGATGGCGTTCCTTCCAGTCATCCGCATGTCTAATAGAAATCCGCTCTAATCATTTCTCTCTTGGTTTTCAGGTTTCTTGTCAAGTCTCTTTTATTTCTTTCCAAAGAACAAACTCCCTGCCTACAAGAAAGGAACTAGTCTTGCCTGAGTGGCGACGTGCAGCTCCGCAGGGCGAGGAAGATCACCCTTGCTAGAAGCGCTCGCTACCTGAACACCGTTCGTTTTGTTCCCCTTTTATTTTGAGGAGACTGCAGATAATGTCCTGGATGGAAATGACATTTTCAAAGTTGTCCCTCTGGGGTTCCTCGCTGCTGCTCCTCCTGCCACTAGGTGGCGCGACACATCGCATTCCAAGCAGGCTGCTCCCAAAGTCAGCGAAGGACACGGTTTATAACCTTTGCAAGACTGTCTCATTCTCTCACTTTCCTAATGCCAAGTACTTAACTGCATTCTTCACACACGTCCCTTGTCCTGTTTCACATGGACTGTCATCAGACAAGTTCTGAAGCGGGCCAGGTGTGAACTCTGGAATACAGTAGACCAGGGCTTAAGATAATTATAAAATCTTAGGTGCATGGACAGTTCTGAGAAATGCAAAAGATTCAAGGGTCCCATCATTAGGGAGAGAACAAGGAGAGATTCTTTGGTTCACTGGACACAGCATTGTCTCGATTTCTAAGATTCGGCTTTGTTAAAAGTTTATTAGTTATATGAATTATTTATTAAACTTTCTTAAAAGTTTATTTATTAATTCATTTATTAGTCATTAAACTTTATTAAAAACTTATTTATTTTTATGTTAATATTAATCATGGGTATTGTGAAGCTGTATCAAATTTAGAAAGGATTTCAAAATGCTGACAAATTTTTTTAATGACATTCTTATCAATACGGTAAAGACTAAGAAACTACCATGTTACTTGAGGGCAATTTCCCTATTGCATACGAAAGGCACATATTTAGTAAGAAACTTTATTTTCACAATTATGTGTGTGTGTGTGTGTGTGTGTGTGTGTGTGTGTGGTACTGGGAATTAAACCCAGGGACATTCTGCCTCTGAGTTACACCCCCAGCCAGCCCTATTTTATTTTTTATTTTGAAACAGGGTCTCACTAAGTTGCAGAGGCTGGCCTTGAACCTGTGCTCCTCCTGTCTCAGCCTCCCAAGTACTGGGATCACAGGCGTGCGCCACCACGCCTGGCCTATTTTCACAATTACAACTCAGCATTTGAGCAGAAACAAATGGTCTAAAGGCTCAGAGTCTAATCTCACTGAGATCACAGATCAAGAAAGGGTGCTCTTTATCAGCCAAATTATTATTACTTAGGGAAGGAAAATCTCCCCTCAGGAAAACGGCGAAGTATATCACGTCCCCAAGTGGGCCTAGCAATCTGACTGATGGTAATTGCAATTTGTAGTTGTTCAAATGCATCCCATGGAGATATGAACCCCCCCTTTTTGTTTATATCAAGAAGGTTTGTTTGCTCTGTGACTGACACTCTCCTCATTATGTGAGCATCTGGTCTATGTAAGGGTCACCCCTGTTGCCATTAATTGCACAGCTTATGTAATTCCCATGACCCCTCCAACATAGAGTCTCGGCACTTCTTCCTCCCTGGCCAATCAACAGATTTATTTATATGAGACAAATATTTTGGCTGGAGTGTTTTCTTTGTCGGGGAGGGCTGGAGATCACAATACTAGAGTGGGCTTCCACCCAAAGATGCCTATGTATTTCCCATAAAGTCTCTCAGCATATTGTAAACCTCATTATTATACAGAGATCTGTACCCACGCCAGGCAATCCAATTCCAGGATTCACCAAAAGTGTCATTAAAGCCTGTTCCATACCCACCGTGCCCAATATTACTCAGAAGTTCCCCAACCACTTAATAACGTTCTTATAAATGCCATCACCTCCTGTTTTCCCCACCTCCTGGGCATCCGTTCTTGCACACGCATGCACGTGTGTGAGGGCGTGCATGTGCACACACACAGGAACCAGGTGGATGGATTTGCTTCTGGGGTTGAGCCCAGAGTTCAGACCTTTAGCCAACAAAATGTCAGACTTTGACTTGTCAAACTCTTGGTAGAGGAGAGGTGTCCAGTGGCTCAGAGCTCCTGGGGACTGTAGCACTGAAACAGATTGTACCCTCTCCTCCATAAACATGGCTGCAGACTCAGGGTTCAAAGCTACTTCTCCCCGCTCCACGCCTACCCCTCCTTCCTTCCCAAAGTTCTTCACTGGCTCTGGGGCCAGAACCTTTGGACTTCAGTTCATGTGACCTTGAATGGGTGGCCAGCCTCTGCGGCTACCCTGGCTCAAGTTTCATTCCAAACTCTTCATGCTAAAGGGGCTCTTGGAGCTGGCGCAATCGGGTGGGAAAGTGCACGCGGAGGTACTCTGCAGCTGCTCCCAGCTGCTCCTAAGCACACATTTCTCTTCCTAGGAACCGACACTGCTGCTGCTCAAAAAACAAGGCACAAAAATTTCAAATTTTGAGGAAGTCAGGGGAGACCGAACTCCAAAACTCAAGCTGAGTAATCGCTGATCTTCCTGTATGCTAGAAAGCGCTTCTAGTGATCTTTGTCGCTACTGAGAAGGTCCAGCTCTTTTGAAGAAAAGGAATTCAAACATAGGAAATAGACATGCTAGTATAAATAAAAAGAGATTGGATGATGAATGCTTCCTATCTTGTATCAGAATAAGAGACTACGGGAACTACATACATATGTGTGTATATAAGTATATGTAGATAGATGATAGGTAGATAAATGAGAGATGAGAGATGAGAGATAGATAGATAGATAGATGACAGACACACAGATATACAGTAGTCTCTATCTAAAGGTTCTACATTCATGGATTCAACAACTGTCGATGAAAAATATTCAGAAATTGAGCTGGGTGTAGTGGGACATGCCTGTAATCCCAGCTACTCAGGAGGCTGAGGCAGGACTGTGAGTTGGAAGCCAGTCTAGGGAGACCCTGCCTAAAAAAACAAAACAAACAAACAAACAGAAAAAACTGCACCTGTCCCAAACATATATTGACTTTTTTTTCCTTGTCATTACTCACTAAACAACACAGTATAACAACTATTTACATAGCACTTACATTATATTAGGTATTTTCCGTAATCTAGAGAGAAAGTATACGGGAGGAGGGGTATAGGTTATATGCAAATACTATGCCATTTTATAAGAGACTTCAGCGTCTGAGGAGATGGTATTCATGCAGAGTCCTAGGACCAATCTGTCACAGATACCACAGATACCATAGGTATATATTTCTAACTTTATAAGTATCTTTTGTCTTGAGATAAAAAAATAATGTCCCCTTTCATTGTAACAGGTATAAACCAGTAGAGAAATGAGCCTTGCTCTTAAAATTCTAAGCTCACCCGCTCTTGAACTACAGTAGAGGCAGCTGTCCTTGACTTACAGTCAAGGTCCGGACATTTTGCAGCTAATAAAACCACTGTCCACTTTTCCTTTACGAACTCACCACAAGTACAATGGAAATGGAGACTATTCATTGCGAAGGATTGCTTTCCCATGACATGCAAGCCGCAGACATTTGTTGTACTGATATCATGTCTGCTAAATTAAGTAATGAGGAATGTTTTTTAAACCCCATCAGGGTGGAGTTTCATGTCCGGAGAACTCCACTGAAGTGCCATGAATTATTATTAACAAACCCCCACACATATAAAACTTTTCCAGGATAGGAAAGGAGAAAATGAATTTAAAAAAAACATTTTAAATCAGTAAGAATAATTTTCTTTTTAGAGATTTGGAGTAACACGTTCATTTGGTCTTTGCTACGAATCGGTTCCAACGAAGGGTTTATGACTCAGCTCTTGATAGGCAGTTTATAGAAGATTCTTTTTTCTTTCTCAGTGCGGGAAATGGATCGAAACATCTTAGCAACCGGCATTTCTAACTCTCAAACTCATTGTCCAAGAGATTTTCTTGAAACTTCCTGAGAAACAGATCTCTCTTTTTTGCAAAGACAGTAGGGGGCACTGCCACAGCAAACTGGCCTGGCAACCTGAGAAATTCCACAGAGCAAAAAAAAAGAACAAGACTAGACATCTCAGGATTCCCCCAAGCCAGTGAGCCTCCAAAAATAATGTCCAGATTTCTCTCTCTTCCATAAGTCACTTTAGAGTTCAATATTGGGATTTTTCGTGTGTGTGTGTGTGTGTGTGTGTGTGTGTGTGTGTGGTCTTTAAGTGTGTGGTAGAAACCCTATCTTGCAAATTTGGGGGTGACTCAGGAAAGTCTAGCTGAATCTCCTATTCAGGAATATTAGCTAAATATAAGTAGCTAGAATGCACTTAATAGTTCAGAGGCATTCTGTGTGGCGTATTTTTTATAAATATATTGTTGAGTCTTCCGTCTTTCTTACAAACATCAAACTCCAAGTTCAGAGCCAAGATGAAAGAGAAGCTGTGGGGAAATTTCATTAAATAATCACATAATCCAGGCTCCATAGGTTGGTTTTTTTTTTAATAAGAGTTTTCTATGTAATTGAGTTAAGCTTAAATTTATGCATCCAATAAAAAAAACACTGCAAATGGTAAAACAAAGACATTGTTCCAACACTTGGAAAATTAAATTCACCAAACCATGAAGTCTACTGCACAGTTATTTTTGTAACCACCATAAATTGCTTTATAGAACTCCTCTGCCGGGGTAAACAATCCGAGGAGAGATTTACTTTAGGGCCTGCATCCAGTTTCCAAAGGAGAGAGCGGCCTCCAAGTTTATGGCTCTTTTTCTTCCCTTTCCTTCTTTCTAATTTTTTTTTTCTTTTCTTCTTCTTTTTTAATACTTGTGTTTCTAGTTAGCTCGCCACCTTCCTGTCTTACATGAGTATAGAAAGTCCCACGGAAAATAAGATCCAGGTCTGTAGACAGACTGCCCTCAAATGCTTCCACTGCTGGAAGAAGAAGAAACAAGCCAACCTTGTGGAAATAAAGTTTATATGGCAAAACAAAAATAAAAGGATTTAGGACTAAATATTTCACCATACTTAATAGCACCTCAGAGCCCAACGTTGGCTTAGATGGTCCAGACAGTTGGCTTGAAATGTGCTCGCTTCTAACACTGTACGAGGCCGAATTCAACGCAAACTGCGATAGATAAGCGTTTTAGGGGTCTTTAATCATTTCTTTCTTGTGTCCTGGATGAAAAAAAACAGAGAGCCTTTGTGCTAAAAAGAAGGACCTGTTGTTTCCAGATTCAACAGGTCATTTTTATAAGAACTTCCCAGAGGATATAACATAAATGACAGAAACACAAGGGGATATTTTAAGTGGCCGATGATTTTAAATGATATATATTCTATATTCAGGGAAGGTTGTTTGTTTTTCTGTCCAACAAATGGAAAGTTAGTGTTTTCAACGTGTTTAATGTTTGAATTTGAATGTGAGGACCAGGGCTTTTCTCATGAGTTGAATTACTATAAATTTGGCTGCTCTAATCAATCTGAGGGTAGGCTTGATCCCGCAAGTAAATAAACTTGTCCAATTATGTCCATTTCTGTTCGGGGGATGAATGGTTAACTTAGTGGGCTTTTTTTTTTTGCAGTTTATTTAAAATGTGTTATAACTCTTCTAATATTGTTTCAGTTAAAATAATGAGAATGAATATTTTATGAACAAGATAAACTTTATAAAATGGAAAGTTCTAGCCACACAATTTCTTCTTATATTTGAAGGAGGTGGGGGAGTCAGTATTTTATGGCAAAGAAAATCCAGGGGACATTAGAATTTATTAGAGTCTGGCCGATTCTGTCGCAAAAGTGGCCTGAATTGGAAGAGATCTGTGAATTTAAGATGAAGATCTAAATGAGACATTTCCTTAACTTCCCAGTATTTTCCACAATGTATTCCTTTTTTTTAACTTTTCTTCCCATATTAAAAAAATACCTTATTTGTAAAGAGGTTTGTTCAAACATCTTTAGAAAAGTTTTGGCTAGCCCAGACAACAAAGTTCTTTTCCTTGTAAATATTAAAAGCACTTTACCAAACTCACTCCTCGCCTGCTGCCCAAACAAAAGTTATTACAAAGGAAGTTCTCTTTAAAACACAGTGACTGGTTGCAATCACCGATCACCGGGGCATAGATTATCCAGCCCCCCTCGTCTCTCTGGTACTTGACACTTTTACTAAGTCTCTATATTACTTACCACCTAGGACAACTATCTGGCAAAGGGTCAAGGTAAATAAATACCTGGGTTCCTCACTGGGAATTGCCCGAAAGATAAAGAAGAAATAAAAGTCGGTTTCCTTGGAGAGGTAACCCAGTAATGATGAACAGGTTTCTAAGTTAGGAAAGTTTTGTTTGTTTGTCTGTTTCCCCTTTAGCTAAATACACGGATAACTTTCACAGGGCAGAAGAAAGGGGAAAGACTGGCTGTTTGAGAGAAGGGAAATCCCAAGGACTAAAATTATTATGATAAAAATTTCCGTCCCCTTCCTCCCTCCGCAAAAAGAGAGGGTAGGGTAAGGAAAGAGACCTCTCAACTTAGGGGCAGCTGCCGATGACCCCTTTGCCTTCTGCAAGAAGTGGGGGAGCGAGGCACACTGGGGGTCACCCAGGGCTCGCCCAAGGCTCTCCCCACCCACCCCTGCCCAGCACCCTTGCACTGGGTCCCCGCCCGGGCCCGCGCCCGCTCACCGGTACCAGGCGAGGCCCTTGTGGTAGCTGCGGTCGAAGAAGTGGGGCTCGGCGCCCACGGCGCGCACGTCGGGGTGCACGCGCAGGAACTCCAGCAGCGCCCGCGTGCCGCCCTTCTTCACGCCGATGATGATGGCCTGCGGCAGCTGCTTGCTGCCTTCGTCCAGGAGCAGGGCCAGGGTCCCCGGCGGGGCCTCGGCCACGCTGCTGCCGGCCCCGGAGCCGCCGGGTCCCGCGGCCAGGCCGGGGGGCTCCTCTTCCCAGGCCTCCTCGTCGCCGTCGTCGGTGGGCCGGCGCCTCCGCCACGGTGGCAGCTGCAAGACGCGCTGCCTCCGCGCCGCCCCGGGCCACCCGGCCAGCATCCTCGGGTGTCCGGCCAGGAGGCTGCGACCCGGGGTCCCCGCCTCTTCGCCCGACAGCCCCACCACGGGGCCCGACAGGGTCTGGCAGCGCTCGGCCAGGCAGTAGAAGACGTAGAGGGACGTGAGCAGGGAGCAGAGCATCAGCAAGAACTTCCGGAAGATGCTGCGGGACAGCGGCTCGGCCGAGCTGGAGTGCGCGCCGGCCGGGCCCGGGGGGGCCATGCTAGCCGGCCGTGGCGACGTGGGGCCGAGCGCGGGCCATGCTAGGCCGGGGCGCCGCCAGGTGTCGTGCCATGCCCCCGGCGGGCCTGCGCTCCGGGCCGCGGCCGCATCGCCCGTGCGCCCTCCGGGGCGCCGAGCCCGGAGCCCTGCGCGGGAGTCCCGCTCCAGCCGAGGGGACGGGAAGGGGCACGCGGGGCCGTGCTTAGGAAACCATCATCTTAGGTGTGAGACTCGCCCGGGTCCTGACGCTCGGGGCGGCGATCGCGCCCCGGTTCCGCGAGTTGCGGGAGTGGGGCTCTCCGCGGCGTGGCGAAGGCGCGCGGCCAGCCCCGGCCCGGAGCGCAGACCTCCGCTCAGCGACCGTGCATCCCGGCCGGCTCGGTCCCCGCGGAGGCACGGTGCGCTCCGGACAGCAGCGCAGCGAGCGACAGTGCCCCGGACCCGGCTTCCTCTGTCTCCTCTCCGGTCCGGGCTCGATCCTCTCCGCTCGGCGCAGTCTCCCCGCCCCTTAGTCCCTCGGATCGAGCGGGACCTGGAAGGCCTGCCCCGCTGCACCGAGCTGTCCCGGCTGCCGGGCGCACGCCCCGGGGCCGCTCCCGGGTCCCCCTGTGCGCCGCGCGCGGAGCCGGCTGCGCGGGACCTGTCAGCCGCAGGGCCACTGCGCGCGCTGCGCTCCCCGCCGCCACACGCGGGGCGCCCAGGGCTGCAAACTTGGCGGTGACGTCAGCCGCCCGGCCCGACCAGCCCGGGACGAGCGCGGGGCGCGGGCCAGCGGCGGCGAGGGATGGAGAGAAGGTGGCGCGGGCCCCGCCACTGCGGCCCAATGGCAGGGAGGGCGACGCCCCTTCCCCGCGGAGCAGGGGGCTGCGGTGGCTCCCGAGCTGCGCGATCCCAGGGGACTGGTTTCCACCCTGCGAGCTCGGTTAGGGGTTGCCAAACCTCTCCCACTGAGCTGAGCCCTTTGCAGCCTTGAACCCCCTTCCAAGTCCCCCCGTTCAGCTTCTCTCCCGCCTCTGCCCCCCAAACACACTCGCACACCGGCACCGACACTCTACCCCTTTCCATCGCCCTGAGCCTCCTCCCGGACCCAGAACCTTTGGAAGTTTTGTTTGTAGCGGTTCCAGCCCGGGGCTGCACGCCACGCCTCCGTTTGTCCCGGGCAAACTGAATTCCTCCCATTAGCTTTGACTTCTAGCTACTTAACTGTCCTTTATGGGCCTTTACGGGCAGCCCTTTCTTCACCCAAAATCTTTGATTTTCTTCCCCCCCCCCTTGGATTTATTTAGAATGCTCCAGGGTCCCACCCTCCCCAGGGCCGAGAAACATCTGCTCAGGGAATTAACCAATAAATAAATCAAAGGCAGAAATTAAAATTAAAAAATAAAATGCATCGCCTATTCCAAATCTGTATAGCTAGTTTTTAACGAAGTGTGCTTCATTTAGTGTTGTTTGTATTCGTTTGTGTGTGTGGGGGGGAGTTGCACTGTGTGTGGGTATATGCACATGCACGCACGCGAGCGCGTGTGCGCGCTGCTAGGGGTTAAATGTCCTTTCATAAACAGCGGTTTCCTATTTCTCTTGCCTCTGACCCTATATCCTCTCCTGCGCTCCGCGGAGAGCAGGTCAGGAAGGACACAAACCGCCTGGCTGTTTCCTGGTGGGAGGTGCCCGTGGAACCTGCAGGCGGTGGTGTTTTGCTCCAGTCCTATTTGTTTCTTATTTCTGGGCTTCCTTGTCTCCACAGGACGCCGCGCCATGTGGGCGGCGGCCTGGCAGTTTTATCCTAAGTTTTCTGGAGGGTCCGCATCCCCAGCTTTTCTCTCCTTTATTTCCTGTGTTCTATTCTACCATGGACGGGGAACTCCTGTTTTTCTGCTTCCAAAGAGGCCCTGGCGTTTCTAGCTCTGTGCTTGGAAGGAACTGGTGTGTTGGTGCCTTCCTGGGTAGAGACTCCTGCTAGGTGTGGATTTCAGTTTATTAACAGCCAGTAATCCTGATTGGATGACCAAGGAAGAGCTGATTTCCGTTCTGATGCCATCAAGCTCTGGATTTGACAAGGATGAACGGCACTGGCTTGCCACGCTTCGGTGTCCCGTTGTTAGATAAAATTGGATATTGAGGTTTAATACTAACTAACTTACGGTTTAACAAATTTCAAAGTTTCTCTCTGGGCTTTTCCGTCTGGTTTGCAGAAGGAAGAAGACAAGACCAAGACCACTTGAACGTTGTTCTGGAATCCTGCAATCGGTGGAGGCTTACAACCACGTCTCTGGTTCCTCATCTGGAAGGTGATGGCTCCGGACTTGCTTGTATCTCCAACGGGATGTGATACTGTGCGCTTCCACTCTCCCACTGCAAGCATAAGATTTTCCTTTACCCGGGTATGAAAGATTCATACTAGCGAGGAAACATGATTCTCGTGGTCGCTCACACAATATCTAAGGCAGCTCTGTACATTCAAATTAAAACGCGAGTCCCGATTATAAGCCACATAGGTAAGTTAAAATTTCTACTGAATTTTAGAACCTTGAAAACAGGTATAAAGGAACAGAATTGTTTTCTTGTAATATAGCTACAAGTGCGATTTTTAACATGTAGTCAATATAAGAATTATTGGGGTCATTATGGTCTGCTATGGTTTGAATGTCCCTTCCAAACCTCATGATAAATTTTCATTGCCATTGTGACAGTATTAAGAGGTGGGACCTTTAAGAGGTGACTAGGTCACAGAGGCTGTGCCCTCAGGAATGAAGGAAGGCCATGATTTCCAGAGTGTGTTAGTTACAAAGGGGGGAGGGGTGCATCCTGCTTTTCCTCTCTGTCTGGAGCACCTGCTGGTGTTTCCATCTTCCACCACGGTAAGATGCAGCTCGAAAGCCCTTGCCAGATGCCAGCCCCAGGCTCTTGGACTTCCTAGCCCCCCCCCAAGCACGACCCAAATCAATTATTCCTATTATTTATCATTTACCCAGTCTGCAGTATTCTGTTATAGCAGCAGAAAACAGCCTAAGACTCTCTTTTTTTTCTTTGTTTTCATCTCAAGATTTTGGAATCCAGTATCTTTTACACATCTGGCACATGCTGGTTGGGAGTAACCACGTTGCCAAGGCTCAACACCCACATATGGTTAGTGGGCCCCGTTAACTGTTAGTGGACAGTAAGGGCCGGGCTGCTGTTCTGGTGGGAAGAGTGTATCTGTTGGGGTCTTAACAGGGGTCAGACAGCACATTCAAATTACATTCAAATTAGGATAATTCACAGAGAGTTCATTTGCAAAAGATTTGTTTCCAAAGGAGTCACAGAGACAAAGGCTGAGTAGAATGTACTATCCAACCCTGGGCTCCTAGCACACATCTCTACACTTACATCCAATGGAGTGAAGGAAATGGGAGATCATCAAAAGTAGAAAGAAAAAGATAGGTAGAGGGGCTCTCCAGAGAAGAAGCGCACTTTAGTGGTGAGACACAGCCCGCCCAAGTGAACCTCTTAGAGAAGGGGGGAGAAGCATTCTTAACAAGACAAAAGGGGATGGGTGGGGGCATTGTATCTAATCATGTTGAAAACCAAGCAGTGTAATTGGAGTTTCGTGATAGTGTTAGGTACTGTCTTACTACACAGCCCTTTAGAAAAGTCTGTTTTTGTGTGTGGTACTGGGGATGGAACCCAGGGGCATTCTACCTCTGAGCTACACCCTCAACACCCCCTTGTTTTTAATGTGGAAACAGGGTCTCGCTAAGTTGCCAAGGCTGGTCTCAAACCTGTGCTCTTCCTGTCTTAGCTTCCCAAGTACCGGGATTACAAACAAGGGCCACCATCCTTAGTAACACACACACACACACACACACACACACACACACACACACATTTTCTTTCATGCATTCAAATGTGTAGATTACAATGGAAACAAGTTGGAGCTAATAATTAGTATGGTACTTGGAAGGGGGAAAATGTCTACCCAAACACCAAGAGTACAATAGACATTGCTGAAGTTTCTTCCTGTTTCTCCCTTCCTCTCTTCCATTCCATGTTAAAAGTGTGTATCACAAGCCAGGCGTGGTGGTGCACGCTTGTAATTCCAGTACTTGGGAGGCTGAAACCAGAGGATCCGGATTCACGGCCAGCCTCAGCTACTTAGTGAGGCCCTCTGCAACTTAGTGAGACCCTGTTTCAAAATAAAGAATAAAAAATAGGGCTGGGGGTGTAGCTCGGAGGTAGAATGCCCCTGGGTTCAATCCCCAGTACCGCAAAAAAAAAAAAAGTGTGTATCACGCCTGAAAAGACATGAGGGCTCAGCCTTGGAAAAACTCCCATTTCTCTTGCTCTCATAGAAGCTGGTCTGCTGCTCGTTGGAGGAACAGGTGAGGTTTATTTATGTGCAGTGGCTTTCAGATTCCCTCTCTGTGCTCTCCTCTTCTCAATAGGATGTCCATTCTCCAGATGCTACTCAGCATCCTTGAAGGCATCCCAGCATCAACCCCTCCCAGCCCTGGGTCCCATAGATCCATTACGCTACTGTACAAAGGCTGATTTACCTTCTCACTTCCTACCACACGGGGTCTACACTGCAAAGTAAGGACTGTCTTTTAAAATGACTTCCTCCTGTCTGCCCAAGGATCGATAATTCATGCTCAGCAAAATAACAACAGTGACAACAACTTAATACGCAACAGTGAATAAGAAACAGAACAAATCATCCCATAAATTTCATTGCCCACAAATAGCCATGATTAATATGCTGGCTAGATTCCTTTAAATTAAATAAGTGTAAATATATATGCATACACACACAGACATCTGGCATATAGTGGTTGGGACTAGCCACATTTCCTATACGTGTGTGTGTGTGTGTGTGTGTGTGTGTGTGTGTGTGAAAGAGAGAGAGAGAGACAGAGATAGAGATATGTCTCTCACTCTCATCCCTCCATCTCCCACCAGGGTACCACACTGGCTAAACTGACATGGAAGCCAGAGAGCTCAGGAGCCCACTGATGTCATCTAACCAGGTCAGCTTCCCACAGCAAGAGGAGGGGACAGATAGACCTAGGAGCTCAGAGTATGTCCTGCATGTGGGAAACATGGTTTTAGGAACTTATCATCTTAATAAGCCAAAACACGCACATACTCTTTAGAATGCAAACTTGTACTATAATCAGTCAACAAGCTCCCATGTCATGCTCCTCGTTCAGTTCCCAGATGTGCCCTCTTCCTTCCTGTCCTAAGGCATATAGTATTTCTACCTAGAATGCACCCTTTCCAACCTTTGTGGATATCAACTCAGAACTCATCTTCAAGGATGTCTTGCCTGTCCGTCTCCTGCCCCTGGGGAAAGCTCCGGGTCCAGATGCCCAGAGAGGGTTTATAATTATATAGATGTATGGTTATATCTATGCTTTCCCCTTAGATTATAAGCATCCCAAGAGGCCACAGTCATTGCTCTTTGGTACACTTGGAAAATCTAACACATCACCTGGTGCAAGAAGATGTCCCACGAAGATGTGTGGAATCAACTAAAGAATGAAGAGGAGAGTCGGAGATGGGGCATTTCAGTGGGAGAGAGAACCATACAGAAAGACTCAGGGACAAGAGAGGGCATGGTGTGTGGGAGCTGCTATGTTTCCATGGGAATGAACTGTGTAATTGGCCTGGGAAAGGTACTGGAGGCAGCTAGAGGTGCAGGAAATGAAAATAGAGAAGAAACCAGGAGCCAGGTCCCGAGGGCCTTGAGTGATTTTCTTGACATTCTCGCCCAGTATTTCTGCTTCCATCAGTTCTCCCTCTGAAGACTTGCATGAGGATTTTATTGCCAGTAACTATCCTGAAGGCCAGAAAGAAAGACTAGCGTCAAGAAATGATCAAGGAGCCTCCCAAACTGCCCCATTCACCTGAAGCTTGGGAAGCAAAGGAATTCCTCACTTTGGCAGGTTTTGCCCACCTTCATTAATTTCAAGAGATGTCCTTCACATGGCAGTTGTCTTTGTTTTCTGTTACTAGAGTAGCTTCTATTACTGAAATTTAGTTATTATTCTAACTTCTAGTAACTTATGACTCCTTGTAATCATCATTCACATGGTAGCTGTCTTAGCCTGTCTTCTGTTACTATAACTGATTAACTGAGGTTGGATAGTGTATAAAGAAAAGAGATTTATTCCAGTTCTGGAGGTTGGGAGGCCCAAGGTAGTGGGAGCATCTAGCAAGAGCCTTCTTGCTGGTGGGTAATCTCATCAGAGCCCTAGGCAGGGGAGGGTAAGGGCTAGCTTCTACAACAAAACTAGATTTTACAGCAGGAATGAGAGGGGCTACCTTTTTATAACAAAACTAGCTTTTATAGCACACTCTCTCCCATGATAACCAAGCTACTCTTGATGACCTATGAACTCATCCCTGTAAACAGAGCCCTCGTCACCCATTCACCTCCCTCAAGTCCCACCTTGAAAGACTGTTAACATGATCTGAGGGTTCTGTTTCCCACACATGAATTCTGGGCGACAAACTTTCAAATTCTAAGAGCAGCCACTGCAGATTTGTCATTTCTGATGACAATTTTCTGGCAGTAAAATGTTTTGAAGATGCAGCACCATGATCTAATTTGCATACTGGTGTCAAGTAAAGTCTGTGGGTTCTAACGCTCTCCAGGATGAAGTCTGTCCCTGCAGTGTGCAAGGCCGGGGGAAGAGGCACTTCCTGCTGCAGGTATGCAGAGGCTGAGAGAGGAAGCTAGTACAACCAACATCTTTCATTTTTATCTACCCATTGTCTAATACCAACACCAGATTTTTTTTTTCCTGGGCAAACATTTTTCTCTATACCCATGCTACAAATTCCCAGTTTCCTAATAAACAACAGCTAGTCTCTGCCCTTGGCTTTAGGTGTCAGAGTACCCCATCTCCCTGTCCAGAGGGTTTGGTTTAGAAGGTTTAGAAGGTGCAAGAAAGTCAAGACAGGCCCAGAAGTTCAGTTCTAGCACTTTGATGGAATTACTGGAAAAGATGTGCCCATTTTCCTGGACTTGCCAGCCTGGTAGGTTACAAGCCTGAGCTACTAGAGGCTATACTTTCCCTGCTATGACATCAACACAGGGATGCAGAAGGGAGAAAAGAAGAGAGAGGGAGGAAGGAGGA